>PVJH01007455.1:0-92952 GCA_004026705.1 Nesogale talazaci | reverse complement strand
GAGAGAGAGAGAGAGAGAGAGAGAGAGAGAGAGAGAGAGAGAGAGAGAGAGAATAGCAAAGGGATACAGAGGTAAGTCAAGTCCAAGGAAGAGAAAATATGTTGAAAATGTGTCCTGTTTTTCTTTCATGTATTCACTACATTTTGCCCAATAAGTTCCAAAGATCTTTAGTTTCTCAAATTTTTTAATGAAGAACCTCTCCTGGGAGCCACCCAGCCTACCATGGAAGAACCCACGAGGGCAGCGTGTTAACGTAGCCCAGGAGTCTACTGTAGCTGGGGCACT
Source organism: Nesogale talazaci (assembly GCA_004026705.1). Classification (NCBI taxonomy): domain Eukaryota; kingdom Metazoa; phylum Chordata; class Mammalia; order Afrosoricida; family Tenrecidae; genus Nesogale; species Nesogale talazaci. The sequence goes on along the minus strand of PVJH01007455.1, from coordinate 92,667 downwards.
CATAAGGCCGAGTTAGAGTTTCCTTGCTTGTTCCTGCTCTCAAGTCAATTTAGGTATCATGCTTCTTGATGCAAATAACAACAATCATGAACAATATATATGTAAGGCTAATGCCGGGCTGGGATACTGGCAAGCACCACAGATCCTCCGTGGTACAACCTGTCCTTGTTAGTGGGTACCAGTTAGGTACCTGAGTTTTCAAAGTGCTGCATGGAATCTTTCTCAAGGAACACAGCCATCAGACCTGCCAAATTGCCCCCCAGCAGTTGGACATTTCTCAGGAAATACTGATTTCTACAGCACACCTGGTTCTTTTTCTGACTTTTACGTTCCTTCCGAGTTGCTCTTTTGCAGCGGCGGTGCCCAGCCATACTCTGTGACTTCTCCTTCACCCCCTTCCTGCTCTGTTGAAGCTGGGATAATTCGTGGGTTCGCTCCAGAAATATCCACTGAAATGGTGCTCGTCAAATCAAAATGTCTCCATACTACAACTTTCAAGCTACAGAGAGAGAAGGTTGATTTTCATCTCGGTTTCCCCTGAATGTCATGATTTTGAAAGAATCTGCTTCGGTAAAATAAATACAAAATGTTTTTTTTTTTAAAAAACCTGTCACCTGTCAAAGTATTAAAGACATAAGCAATGATAGCAACGTAGCTAACCACTCTGCATCGCAGCAGACGCTAGCTAGGTCACTGATGGTGATGAGCATTTTTCCTTTTAGATAGGCATAGCTAATATCAGTGAGTAGACAAAAGAGGATACTTAAATCATATCCCTATATTGCCTTTTGTTAAGATCTTTAACCCTGGAAAATCACGTCCATAATCTTAGCTCATTATCTTAATTAGATCTGTCCTACATTATCTCACAATTTATTCTCATTACTTCATAGGTGATCAGCCTTTCGAAAAGAATGCGAGCAGGATTTGCTGATTTTGGGGGGCGTGATAGTGTCTGTCTTCTCTTTCAGACTCTATTTAGATCTTCTGGGTGTAATAATGATGATGCTGTATTTAATTAAAATTTGCATTAGGAAGACATTAATATTCATTCTGATAAATGCACACAGGACTAATTCAAGAATTAAAATCTGTATAATGATTAATGAGGTGAACTATGCTGGAAAGCCCATAAAAATCTAGATGAATCATAAAAGTGGCTGAAAACTCAAAGCTTTTGTTTGCATTGTCATGCTCTAGATGCAGAAAGCAGCTCTAGTCAGTCACAAGTCACTTCAACATATGTTTGCTGCTGACAGGGTTAGTACCTGATGCTCAGATTACATGGCCAGGAAGCCACCTGGTCTCATCCTTTGTCCTTCTCACTCGGGTTAAAACATGAGGAATAGCTGTGTTTTTGTGTGTTCCTTAAAATGGGCTGATTAGCTTTTGAGAAACACAGGCTGCATTTCCGTCGTCTGCTTCACTGTACAGATCCCGGAAGCGGGGGCCCCAAGTTCCAGAAGGCAGACTTTTCGCTATTTATAAAAATAGGAAGGGTGAATTTTCAAAATCAAAGACCCAATTATAAAATCAAATTAGCAACTATAGGGGCAGTTCTCTCACAAGGAGAGAAGTGTTGAGCCGAGCAGAGACTTATTGGGGCAAATCCCAGGGGAGGAGCAGCCCTGGGCCAGGGCAGAGAGTTTAAGATTATGGAAGTTCATGGAGGGACAGGGCTTGGGCAGAACAGAGTGCAGGCAGGGCCGAGTGAAGTGGGACCTCATTGAAGGCACTATGGGAGAGGGACAATCATCTTGTTGACTGCTTGTGAGTTTCCAGTGGGGAAAAGAGTGGCAAGCACAATCAAATATTCTGTATTGAATGTTTCCCACATAGAAGAAAGTACAGTGTGGTAGAAACACAGGAATAATCAGTAGTCACAGGGTCTTTCCATGCCTGCCTTTTTAATGTGTATCTTCTTCACATGTGGAGGCTAACTTAAGGCAGTTTCAGGGAAAAAGGCACAAGTGCACGATGTTGGTGATGATGGAGCCACAGCTATGACTAAAACCACTGGGCAGGCATGGGGAATGTCCTCTCTCCTGTGGGAAGTGAACATTTCTTAAGAACATAGTAGGCGCAGAACATGACTATGGCCCTAGTTCTCATTCTGGATAGGAGTTCTTTTATTCATTGTACTTCATAACGTTGAGCTATGCCCTGTGAGGTGTTCTTTCTTGTCCCTGAGTCTCCTTGGTCACCTTTAAGTAGATGGACGGCTGTCCTTCTTCAGTGGTAGTTGCATATTATTCCCATGGAAGTTGGGGCCTCAAGAGTTGAGTTATAAGCCTCACAGTATCAATCCAGGTTCATAGTTTCTTTGGCAATAGAATTCCCTCAAAAATGTAGTAGGATTCAAAGCAATTTGCTTTAGTACATTCCATGTGTAACCACACCTAAAAGTTTTGGGGTATTGTTTTTTGGGGGGCACTATATATAGTTCTAAATCATTTTATACTATCCTCCTGGGTATATTTATAGCATATGTAATGGCTCCATGGCCATTGAGTTGATGCGGACTCAAAGCACAAAGGATTTCCAAGACTGTCAATATTCATAGCAGATAGTCTCATTTTTCTCCTGTGGAGAGGCTGGTGGGCTTGAACTTCCAATCTTGCAGTTTCTATCCACTCATGGCTGTGCAACTCTGACTGCGAGTGCAGCCCTGTGCTGTTGCCATTACTGCCTTTCACTTTGCCCTCCTTCCAGGGTCTTCCTTTGACTTGATCATTTTTGCAAACCTCCTTCTTATTATAAATTGCTTTCTCCTTCACCCATGTGAATGTGTCTGCCCCTCTAGAAGTAATTTTCCTTGCTACCATAGAAAAGATTTATTTTTCATGTGAAAGCATTTTCCTGAGTTATATTTTGTTTTGTTTTAATTTTAATAAATCATTTTATTGGGGGCTCTGACAGCTCTTATAACAATCCATACATCAATTGTATCAAGCATAGTTGTACATATGTTGCCATCATCATTTTCAAAATATTTTCCTTCTATGTGAGTCCTTGACATCAGCGTCTCTTTTTTCTCTCCCTCCCACCTTCCCACCTTTATGGACTCCCGATACATGATAAATTATTATAATTGTTAAATCTACACTGCCTGCTGTTTACTTTGACTTACGGTACCATTGTTCAGACCCCTGGAGAGGGGGGATTATACATTGGTCATTGTAGTTGGTTTTCCATTTCTCTCCCTTTACCCCCACTTTCCCCTACCTTCATGGTATCGTTACTCCCATGACTGTTCCCGAGAGGTTAAATGTCCTGGATTCCGTGTGTCAAGAGCTATTATCTGTACCAATGTATATGTTCTGGTCTAGCTGGGTTTGTAAGGCAGAACTGGGGTCGTGATAGTTGAGGGAGGAAGCATTAAAAAAACTAGAGGAATGTTGTGTCTTCCATCAGTACTGTGCTGCACCCTGTCTATCTCACTCTTTCTTTGTGGCCCTTCTGTGAGGGAATGTCCAGTTATCTATAGATGGGTTTTGTATTTCCACTGTGAACTCCGTCATTTGCATCAATATATTTGTCTGTTTTGGGTCTTATGATGCCTGAAACCTTATCTCTCTGACACCTTGTGATCACACAGGCAGACGTGCTTCTACCATGTGGGTTATTTTGCTTCTCTGCTATACAGTTGCTTCTTTATTTTCAAGCTTTTAAGATCCCAGGTGCTATCTCTTCTAATAGCTGGGGACCATCCACTTTCCTCATCACACTTCTTATGTACCCATTTTGACCTCAGGATTCATGTGGGGAAGGTGAGCATCACAGCATGCCAGATTATTAGAACAAAATGTTCTTGCATTGAGGGAGTACTTGAGGCCTGTCTGCTACCTTAAGACTTAGCATTTGAATATATGACTTTTTAATCATAGCAGTCTCATACAATATTTGTCATTTTGTGACTTGATTAATTTTATTCAGCATGCTGTCCTCCAGGTTGCAAAGTATTTTTCTGATTCATTGTTGATTTTTTGCATCTTGTAATATTCCATTGTGTGTCATAGTTTGTTGATCCATTCATGTGTTAATGGGTTACCATTTCCATATTTTTGCTATTGTGACTAGTTCTGATAAACATACATCTATGTCATGGCTCTTATTTCTCTAGGATATGCACCAGTAATGAAATTGCTGGATCATATAGTACTTCAATTTTAAGGAAATGCCATTATTTTCCACTATGGTTACATCATTGCACTATCAAGCCAGCAGCATTTAAGGGTATCAGTCTCTATATGCTCTCACCAGGGTTTATTTGTTTGCTTGTTTGTTTTTGTTTAAACTTTGCTATTAGTGTTGATGATATTAGGATAGATGATATCTCATTGTTCTGATTTGAATCTCTCTGAGAGTTAGTGATCACAGCCATTCTTTTTGTGTTTGTTGGCCACTTGACTGTCTTCATTAGGGAATGATCTATCCTTTTAAAAATTGAACTGTTGGCCTTCTTTTTGATGAGGTGTTCTCAAGTTTTCCAAGGGTTGGTTCGTTGTCTAATATGTTGTTGATAAAATTTTCCCTCAGTCTGTATGTGTTCTCTTTTCACTCTTCTGGTGACATCTCTGATGCATATAAGTGTCTAATTGTAGGAGGTCCCAGTTAGCTAGTTTGTGTTCTGTTGTTTGAGTGTTTCTGGTTATGGCAGATAGTTCATTAGTACCATAGGTTATGTCTTCAATGGTCTTTATAGCTTTAGGTTTACATTAGGTCTTTTGTTCCTATTGAGCTTGTTCTTGTATATCATGAGAGATACTTTTTCTTATTCTACAAATGGATATTTGTTTTTGCTAGCACCAATTATTAAAGAAACTGTTTCCCATTTAATGAACTTTGTCTCTTTGTCAAAAATCAACTGTCCAAACGTTAATGCAGGTACTTCTAGGTTTTCACTTCTGTTCCACTGGACTCTATGTCTCTCCTTGTACCAGGACCAGACTAGTTTGTCTACAGTGTCTGTATACTGTTTTGAGATTGGCAAGTGTGAGGGCTTCTACCTTGTTCTTTGTTCTTTTTCCTTATTAGTTACTTGTTTATCCAGGGGCTCTTTCCTTTTCATATAAAAGAATACTCTATACCAGACTCAGGCAGAAGTACCTCTCAAAACAAAAATTGTAGGCCAATATCCCACATGATTATTGACATGAAATCCTAGCCAACGGAGTGCAACAAATTATCTAAAAAAAGAAAAAAATAAACAACAACAAAATCTATGCCAAGTAGAATTTATAACAAGCATACCTGTGTGGTCCAGCTTTAGAAAAATAATGAGCATTCTCTACTAGATGAATCAAACAATGGAAAAGAACCATATGATAAAATGATAGTCAATGCAGAAAAGGCATTTGACAAAAATGAAGTTCTTATGACTGAAAAAACTGCTCAACAAAATTGGAATCTATGGGACATTCCTCAACACTACGAAGGGCACATAAATCTTTAGCCAATATTAGCCTTTATGGAGACAGACTGAAAGAATTCTCCTTGTGAGTGAGAATAAGTCATGGATGTCCTTTAGCACCATCTCTATTCAATGTTGTACTTAAAATCCTAGCCAGAGCATAAGACAAGAAATAAAAGACATCTTTATTGGCAAAGAAGAAGTAAAAGCATCTCTATTTGTGGCTGAAATGTCCACAGAAAAGCCCAAATACTCAACAAGAAAATTACTGGAACTATTTAAAAGATTCAATGAAGTGGCAGGGCACAATATCAACATGCAAAAAATCAGTCAGATCCCATTACAGTAACAAAGAGAACTCTTCAAGGGGAATCTGGAAAATGATTCATTTACAATAGCCACTGCAAGGATGAATAAATCCAGCCAGAGTTACAAGAGACCTATGCAAAGCAAGTTACAAAAAGCCAACTAAGACAAGCATAAGTGGAAGACTATATCATGCACACAGAATGATTTAAAGTGGTGGAAATGTCAATAGCATTAAGAGAAATCTTTTTTTTGGAGGGGGGCATCACTGCCCTCTGGTGGTCATGGGAGCTACCCAGGCTTGCTCCTGGAGAGCTGCTGCTGGATTTGAACTGCCAAGCCTGGGGGCCGCAGCCCCACACTCAACCACTATGCCACCAGGCCTCAGCACCACCAAGAGGAAACTATAAATATAATGCAATTTTGATCAGATTCCATCATCTGATAATACAAAGAGCTGGAAAAACAAATCCCGAACTATACACTACAATGCTTCTTCCTCGTCTATTATCTTTCTAACTCACTTGTTTTTCTTTTTCAATTGAATGCTGCATATCTTGACGATATCTGGGTAACAGGGGAGTAAGTAATGATCCTTGACCTAAGTCATTTTACTCATGAGAACATTTCACATGAATATGGGGTGTATGTGTGCATGCACGTATGTTTTTGCTGAAATCTTTCCATGTTGCAAGTCTCCACATTTCTGCCTTAGATCCTATCTCTTTTCTCTCTGTGGAGGAACCCTGTTAGCCTTGTTGGCTACACACAGAGCTGCTAACCACAACATTCCTGGTCCAAACTCAGCAGCTGCTCTGACGGAGAAAGGTGAAGTTGTCTCCTGTCACACAGATTCACAGGGGGACCCCAGGAAGTGGTTCTACACTCCTTTCCTACAGGAATGCTGAGAGTCAGAATCTACTCAATGGCAGCGAGGTGTTTTTTGTTTTAATTTGTTTGCAAACTAGCAAGAATTTTCAGTTTGTTTCTTTTTTGTACTGTTAAGCACATCGACATCTACTTTCCACATTTCCCCCTCTAAACCAGTAGCCTCAGAAACGCATGGTCTATTACCCAAATGACCATTGGAAAGGATGTTCCTGAATAGATTCCCCTGGCCTATCACAGATTGCCATCTGATGCACGGTGACCACGGCTGTCACAGAGGAGTACTGAGCTCTGGGGGTTGTCCTGGCTGCATTCTTCAGGACAGCAGATTGCCAGACCTCTCCGCAGCGGTGCACCTGTGCAGATTTGTGTTGCCGACTTTGTGATTATTGGTGGAGCAGGAAACCTCCCAGGGACTGGAAAAAGAGAGAGAAACTCACTGCTGTTGAATTGATTCGGAATCATATTGACCAGATAGGACGGAGTCGACCTGCAGCTTCAGAGGATTTCCAACGGTGTAAATTTTCCGAAGAGCTGACTGCCTCCTGTCCTCTCTAGTAGGTACAGCTGCTGGGTTCAATCTGCCCAACCTCTAGTTAGCAGCCCACTCGCTGATTCACTGTGCCCCCATGCCCTGTTTCAAACCAGCCAGAAAAGCAAAGTCAGCACAAAGTTTGTACTAGTGGATGTTTGAGACAAAGCTTCCCTTAAGGCATAAATAGTCATGTTTACTGGCTCGCCTAGGTGACTAAATGAAGACCGCACTTCTGCTTGGCAGCTCCTGGCTGGGAAGCAAACACAGATGCTTGCACTCACTTTAGTGTTTGCAGCAGTGCTTTCAGATGAAGCATTTCATCTGTCCTTCACGGCAGCCTTGACAATAGTCAGGGCCCATATAATTATTATCTTCCTTTTAATGATGGGAAGGCAGGCACCCTCTATAATTCCCAGAATGCTCGAGTTTTTAAATAAATTTTGTTGAATAAATGAACGAAGAAGTTGAATAAGTTGGGGAGGGACCCCGGGGGTATTAAATGACCAGTTCTAGATCAATTAATAGTGGCTTAACAGGACCAGATTTTCTTCCATGTTCCCTTCACCCTGCTGCTTCTAAGCAGTTCTTGAATGCAGGCTTATACTTTGGCTATAAATATTTTCTTTAGAGTTTTGCTGATGAATTGAAGTTTCATAACAGGAAGAAAGCAGATGGCTTTGGGGAGGGGTTTATACTTGCTCTTTGAACTGTGTTTGGCTGTGCTTGTTTATGCAGAGTGCACAGGAAGGTTGCTGGGGTCTTAATTTCCAACTGCATCATTTAATAAAATACAATAAGGGGAATTAAGAAGAAAGACTGCAGGGAGAACATCCTGCTTATTATCCTTGTAATGAGAAGACTATTTTTTCTTCTATCAGTTGCCAATGATAGGGATTTTTGTCTCCTTTCATCCGGGGTGCAATTGTGATATTCAACGAGAAGAGTTGAAGTGCCACTTTAAAGACAAACATTCAATTCCTTCTAATTCACAAGGGAGAGAAGGATCAAGTTGTGCAGCTGGGAGGTGATGTTTCTTCTCAGCAGCTGTCACTGAAGAGACACGTGCAAACCATAGAAGTCATTTGTCACAAGAGCCTCATCCAGAATTTGCTATGTGCATCTCTCTTGCTAACGTGACATGAAATAGTGAAGCTTTCAAAATCAAGTACAGAGACTTCGTTGTGTTGACACAGGCAAAATGAAATGGAGAGCTGGGGCAATTATGGGGATAAATCAGGCCCAAAATATCCAGCCATTGAAAGAAAACTCCTTTGGCTCAAATTAGAGTGACTATCCTTGTTCGTCAATTTATCAGGATAATGAATTTCATCCAGTACTTCATCACAATGAATATGTCTGCTGTCTATGAATTGGAATGAGTTTGTGAAATTTTATTTCCCTTGGAATTATAATGGAAGTCTAATGAGCAAGTACCATATTAAAAGATTTCTACTGCACCTATGATAATAGTCTAAGAGAATTTAAACTTCATTAGTCAACAGCTAACAGAAATAGCTATTGCAATGGGAGGTAGAGAGAGAAAGGTGTGAAATGTGTTGAGTCTCAAATGCTTGTAACTAATCCATCTCTTCCACTTAGCATCTTATTATCCTAAAATATCTCAGTCTGTAGCTTCAGGCTAGTTTTCAGGTCATTTGACAACTAGTTAAATGAGCCTGAAAATTTCATCAGGTTTTCTATAAAGAATAATAAATTATACTTATACTCACACACAATTATGTCTTCTGTGTATCTTTAATAGTCCTTGTTTGTATGCAAGCAGATACATGTTTTAAAGATGTGAAGGAGAAGCAAGGTCAATGCTTGTGTCTGTCGAGGCAATAACATGGGCCCTCCTGTTGGAATCCTCTACGTGCTCCTCCTTTGAGCACCATCTTGCTTATTCCTGATCCCACAGCCACCAGAGACGTTGCCAGGATGTCTGGGGCACAGGTGCACAAAAGGACCTGTGTTCGTCCAGTTACACTACCTCCAGGGGTCTGGCCCAATAGAATTCCTAAACGCCAGGCACAATTTAACTTTTAGAAGTTACAGATAGTAGAATTTTTCATTGAAGCAATAGAATAGTATCAAAGTGGCAAAGTCTATGCTGAAAAAATTTTTAATATTTACCACAAAAGTAAAATAGAGGAAGAACCCTGAGAAAGTGCTTCTATTGCTTCTGGTCATAAGAATATGATAAACTTCTATTTTGTAGAATGGATGTGTGTGTGTTTGCTAAAGTTTAGAAGTCACGCTAGGGCATTTTTTTTTTTTTTTGGAAAAAGGAATACCCTGCCTTAAACATCAGGACTATAGAAATAAAAAAAATTCAAACTGCCTATAGTTCCATCATCTGGAGACTTTACCCCAATCCTTCAAAATGATATGCAGATAGATGTCTCACTCTCCCCAATGGTTTAGATTAGACCTGAACAATACAATGTGAGTCACCTGCGTCATTTTAACTTTTATAAGAGACACATTGTGGCTGTTGTTAGGTGTCATCAATTGGTTCCAATTCATAGCAACCCAATGTACAACAGAACAGACACTGCCCGTCTTGCCCCGACCTCCCACCTGCTGATAGACTGGAGCCTGTTTGCATCAGGCAGGGTTATCTGGACAGCCAAGTCAGTGCCATGCATCTAGGTACAAGGAAGAACCTTATATCGAGAAGCACCTTTAGCAAGAAGGAACCCTAGCCCAGTCCAGCTCAAGTCCATAGCTCCAAACTGGCTGAGGCCCTCTCCACACTCAGTTAGCTGCAGACTGGTGACCCTGAAAGGTACAGTGGGAAACAGGGAGGGTCCGGCCCACATGGGGCCATTCTTGGAGGTAAACACAGCGTCTAAGCAAGCAGAGCATTGAAATGGCAGAGAGAGAGAGAGAGAGAGAGAGAGAGAGAGAGAAAGAGAGAGAACACCATCTCCCTTTAAAAGGCCTTAACTCCAAGGCAGCAGCATCAGGATGACTCTACTTGTCCACTTCTTCTAAGACAGATACATTTTTTTCCTTTAGTCTTCACTGCCATCTGGTGGGAGTAGGAGGCCCAGCCTTGCTCCTGGAAAGCTGCTGTTGGATTTGAACCATCAAGTCAGTGAGCTGCAGTACCGCACTCCACCACTACGCCACCGGGGCTCAACCCAACTGGTTAATTTTTAAGACAGGTGGAACTCTACTTCTCCACAAATGCAAGAGGTATTAAAATCTAACAACCAGACTCGTTGCAGCTACTCATCAGTCCATCTCACTGGAGGACTTCTAATTTCACGGGTCTTGTATTTCACCAAACATGGTGTACTCCTTCAGTGCCTGGTCCCTCTTGGAAATGTGTCCAAAATATGTGAGACCCCGTTTGGTCATCCTTACGTAGCTTCTGAGAAGCATGCTGAGTCCTTTTACCAAAAGAGATTTGTCCGATTTTCCGGCAGTTTGTCGTATTTTCAACATTTTTCACCAGCACTTCCATTTCGAGGCATGAATTTGTTTCCAGCCTCCCTTATTCATGATTCAGCTTCCACATGCATTTCTTGTTGCGAGGTGCCTTTGAGTTGGTTCTGACCCACAACAAAACCAAAGGCTCCCCGGGTGCATGCACCCAGTCCTGGGCCACTCTCACCCTCATCATTATGTTTGAGTCACTATACATTCCATCTCTTTCAGGGTCTTCCTCCTTTTCACTGACCTAGTATTTCACCAAGCATAATATTCCTGGCTGGGTATGGCTCTTTCCTGAGAACTGTCCAACATACGTAGGCTAAGTGTTGACCTTACTTCTTCCTTACTTCAACTGGGCATTCTGGTTCCACTTCTTTTTTCTTTTTTTTTTTTCTATTGTGACATTTAAAAAAAAATTTATTGGGGGCTCTTACAGCTACAACATTCAGTACATCATTTGTATCAAGCACATTTGCACACATGTTTCCACATACATTTCCCAACATTTTCCACTTGAGCCCTCGGTACACACTTCTTTTTTCTTAATGATTTTATTGGGGGCTTTTACAGCTCTTATAACATCCAATGCATCATTTGTATCAAGCATATTTGTACACATATTCCCATGTTCATTTCCAAATATTTTCCACTTGCTGGTGCCACTTCTTGTAAGACAGATTTATTTTTTTTCTTTTCGAAGTCCATGGTGCTTTCAATATTCTTTGCTACTGCCATAATTCAACGGTAGCCTTCCTTATTTATTGGGCAACTTCCACATGCACATGAGGCAACTGAAACACCCTGGGTTGGGTCAGGAACGCCTTGGTTCTTCCAGTGACGCCCTTGTGCTTCAAAGAGGTCACGCACAACAGATTGTCCCACTGCAATATACATTCTGATTTCTTGACTGCTGCTTCTGTGTGTGCCAACTGTGGATCAAGTAAAATGAAATCCTTGACAATTTCAATTTTATTCCACATACTGTAATTGCTCTATTGGTCCAGATGTGAGGATTTTAGTAGGAGAACTTGAAGTACCTGCAGACGAAGATCAAAGACGGTAGTTTTTAGGTTGGATTGCCAGTCCATGCAAATGACACCAAAGTCTTCACCCATAAATATGAAATGACTGAAAATTCACGTTTGGGTCTGGCACATCTTAGTCCTCAGAGTCACATCTTTGCTTTCGAACATTGTAAAGCGGTTTTCAGGACCAAGTCATCTTCATATTGCAGGCTCTTAATGAATCTTTCTCCAATTCTGATACTATGCTCTTCTTTATAGCATCAGTTTCTTAAATGATTTGCTCAGGATAAAGACAGAGTAAATATACCCGACACACATCTTGACTGATTTTGAAACAAACTGCCAGTCACTCTGTGGGTGGAAAATGAGACCATTCACTCTGGGGAAAGTTTGCAGTCTGGCAAGCCCTGTTGTTGACCTCCATGAGTCAACATGGACTTGATGGCAGTGGGATGGGTTTGGGTGTTGGTCTCAGATTAGGTTTAGTCTAAAGACAGGAGTTCCTGAGTGGTAACATTGACCAAAAGTTTTAGTCTGCTTCAACAACTACCTGTTAGTTTATGTACAGGTTTTGCTCAGATACAGGAATTCCTATTCTCACATTGTTGTCCCTAGTTTGTTATGATCCACAGAGTTGAATGTCTTTGAATAGTTAATGAATCACAGGTAATTAGATTTCTAGTCTTCTTTGTTTTTAGCCAAGACTCGTGGACATTAAAATACTATTACTCATTCCGTGCCCTTTTCTGATCCTCACTTGAAGTTCTGGCAGACATACTAAAAAGTCAAAAGGAAACAAGTGAAATTAATTTTCATGATATAGTGTACATATCCTATTCTATCCAAAATACAACTATTTTAGCATGTAGTCAATTTTAAAATTATTCACAAGATATTGTAAAAAAGCAGCAACTGGAGGGCAGCACCTGACTTCCCCTGACTCCCCAAGAAGGAAAGCGAATCAAACTCAAAACTAGCCCAAGGTTCGTTTCTATGAGGCCAGACACCTCTCCATCCTCTTTGCGCTTCTGCCAACTCGGACACCCACTGTCCCTCCTGCAGCACACTTTGCTGCTAGCTAAGCTTGATGATTTATTTCAAGGACCATACAGGACTCATTGACCATACTCCTATTTATGGAGTTTACTAGTGGTGCTAACAGGTTATTCAGGATCAGAAATGCCTGGGACACAGTTTTTTCCACCCATGACGGTCTCTTCTCAATTATGTCTGCAGGTAGTCATCTCCCTGGCCCTCAGTTCCCAGGGCTGACTTTGGCCCTACTTCGGAGGGAGTGTTACTAAGCTCTTTCAGCACTGCTGATAACTGCCCCCCAAGGCACTCCTCTCCACCAGAAGTCTCTGCTCTGGAAGGTGCTAAGCTATATCTAGCACTGTGGGTCAGAGAACCTAGATTCCCAGTTAAGTTCTTGGAGGCACCCAGAGGTGGAATTCAGATAATTTAACAACTGTCTTGCTGCTGTAATAATCATCCTAAGCAGGAAAAAAAAGATACACTGAAAGATAGTTTATTATTTAAGACAGTTAGTACTTTAATAAGAAACCAAAAGAGGTACACAAAACTAGATTACAAGACAGTTTTAAAATACTAATGAAAAATTCAATAGTACCTAACAAAAAAACAATATAACTGTCATTTAAGATATTTCTACATTGCTGTTTGATTGATGTTCTCGCTTGCAATATTTTTCGCTTTTATCTAAGCATTATCAGCTGTGTGCTTTAACCTTCACCATCTTTTCACTGTAGAATTGAGAGACTATTCCTTCAGAGGTCGGTCAATATAGAGAGTAGTCATTTTGTTTGCTATATTAGAAATAGGCAGCCTCTCTTCTCTGAACATAATGTTTATTTTGAAAGACCCATTTCTGCTTCTGCTGAGCTTACAGCATTTGTTCTGATGGGTATTTTTAGTTCTTTGAACACATTTGGGAATTGCATAATTCACTCATAAAAGCTCATGGATATTTGGGGTGTAACACAAAGCTGAAATGAATAACAATGTGTCACCCTCTGGTGGTTTGGCAGTTTTTCTTTTACATTATGTGTTTGTTTTCTGAAGTAACAAATGTGAGGGAATGGAAATGTAGAATTTCATTGGAAGTATGAGTTCATGAAATGAATAAATAAATATTACCAGCATAATTCCATCTAATATTTTATACCTAAGGAGGGGATGAGTATTACGATGAGCTCTTAGAATATGCTAAGTAAGGAGTGTAAATTTTTGATTTCCACATTAAGTCAACTGCCCAGCTGCCTGTTTTAGAGAGAATTTTGATTATAAGGGCCATTTTAACAACTGGTTTGTTGAACTCAACCTAAAATTAACTATCGGTGCTGATGAATTGGTGTAAACTGGCTGAATCTCACCACTGGAAATATCCCATTCAGAAAGGAAGTCTCCTGCCCTAAGTCAGTGAACTTGACTCATTTACGTGGTCCAGGAAGCCCAATCACTTTGTTCCTTGCTCTTGGTTCTTCTGCTACTGCTTCTTTGTCATTCCTTTATCACTTCTCTGGGGCCACAGTTTCTTGCTCCTGGACTGAGGACAGTCAGTGCTCAGGGATCTCGGGGCCCAAAGGATATACTCGATTCCTGGTTCTTCTCCCTTGATGATAGTAAGATCCTCATTTCTGCAACTGAAATGACTCACTTTATACCCAGTAGAATGGCAAAGTTAACCACGCCCTACCTTCCAAACACCAAAGCAAACTCACTGCCAGAGAGTCCGTTCTGACTCTGAGTGAGCCTGTGAAACTGCCTTGGTGGGTTTTTGAGACTGTAACTCTTTGCAGAGTAGAAGGCCTCACTCCTCTGTCACCACTGCCTGGTGGTTTCAAACTGTTGACATTGCCATTAGCAGATAGCAACCAGTTCACTACCAGGGCTCCTAACCTTACCTTAGAGTTCAAATTTTTACAATCACAATTAGCCCTGTTAGTAAACACTCATAACTGAATTGCATAATTCTATTATTCTTTTCATCCATCTTCTATTACTCAGACCCATTAGGAAGAAGGGGCTGGATGGAAGTTACAAAGACTATGGCTAGAGCAGCCATAGAAAGTAATTCACTCGTCTTCAGATATCTCACTTCTTATTATCATCATTGTTCTAAATGTTGGCAATCATAGCACTAGTAGCTTATCTCAGTTGGGACTGGCCACATGTCAAATATCCAATGACCACAAATGACTCATGGCCAGCCAGCCACCCAGCTAGAGCAAGTTGAGATTAAGGAACACATGTTTAAAATGGTCTTGGAAAATTAATTAACCCTTCCACTCCATGTTGCTTACGTTTAAGATGAAATTAACTGAAGCATCTACTTTAAAACATTTTTCATCAACAGCATTGTACTTCATGATTGATTTAGAAAGATCCTTTCTGACAATGAATGCCATGTTATCACTGGCAAAGTAAATCATAGGATTTTCTGATTCAAAATGGCCAATTTCCGTCCATCTCAGCTCACTGATACCTAGATATTGATCTTTATGTCTTCTGCTTTTGACAAATTCTAATTTTCCTAGATTCATAGTTCATACATTCCAAGTTCCAGTAATTGGCAATTTTGCAACTGTTTCTCTTTGCCTTGAGTATCAACAAATGCCTATCCTGAAGGCTTCTCTCCCACGGACTTTACCTCACTCACATCACACCATGGCTCATTCCAATCCAAGGAGACGGTCACTCTTTGAGTGCCCTCAGACTTGAGGGGCCTTTCCTCTAACACACTCTCCAACAATATTCTACTGTCTTGGTTAGACTTTCAGTATCTGGCAAGGCTTAGAAGAAATGCATAAAGTTACCTGGGGCTTCTTCCTCCAAAGTGGGGAGTTGTTAGTATCAAAGCTCTGTTGGAAACAGTTCACTTCGTGTGACCTTGCTGGCATTTGAAACACCATAACTTGTGCGACATAGCTTTCAGTATCACAGCAACACACAAGCCACCATAGTACAATGCACTGGCATACGAGTGGATTACAGCAGAGAGTATGTATTACAATTCAATGTAAAGAAGACCACCAGGATCCTAAAAAGTGGGCAGCATCATAGATAACATCATTATAAATGGAGATCAGTTGAGGTTGTCAAGGATTTTGTCTCGCTTGGATCCACTGCCAAATGCTCATGGAAGCAGCTGTCAGGAGACCAAAAGACATATTACATTGTATGAGTCTGCTGAACAAGACCTCTTTAAAGTACTGAAGAGCAAAGATGTTACTCTAAGGACCAAGATGTGCCCAACCCAAATTATAGTATCATACACAGCCTCATATGCATGTGAAAATTGGACATTGAATAAAGTGACTGAAGAAGAGTCTATGCAGTTGAATGGTGGTGCTAGGGGACAATAGTGAAAGTACCAAAGCCTTCTAACAGTATAAACCTACACTTGTTGGACAAAGTAAGCCCAGAGTGCTCCTTACAGGCAAGGATAGTAAGACTCCATCTCACTGATTTTGGACATAATGTCCCTGGAGAAAGACATCATATTTAGTAAAGGGGAAGAGCAAAAAAAACCCAAGACCCTTGAAAAGAGGAATTGACCCAATAGCGACATCAATGGGCTCAGGCATAGGAACCATTTTGAGGATGGCTCAGCACAGGGCAATGTTTCTTTCTATTGTGCATAGGGTTGTTGTGTTAGACAGGGTTCTCTAGAGAAACAAAACCAGGACACTTATGATTTTATAGATAGCTATGGATAGAGATAGATATAGCACAAAGGAATATAAAAACGAATTAGTCCATACAGCAGTACCAAGGACTCAGTTCAACTATTCCACGAATCAGTAATATACTAGAAGTCCTTCAACTCACGAGGGCTACTGTGTCCAAGGTAAAGGAAACAAACAGCTGAGTCTTTTTGTAGAGCAATACAGGCAGTTCGGCTATAGGCAGCCAAGAGCAGGGCCGGTCACCAATGGTCAGCCAGATGACAGGATCCGACAGCCCCAAGCTCAGATGATGTATACACCAGCAGTATGGTGAAGTAGGTCTTGGGTTGGTCTTGGATGAGACATGGGTTGACTGTTCCAAAGGTAGTGTAGCATACAGGTTGAGGCAGAGAACGAGCTAAGACAGTCGCACGCTGGTCTGATCACCAGAGAACAAAGGGGTGTGTGTGCATGTGTGCTCATTGAGCCATTTATCTCTTTGCCCTTCAGTTGAACATATTAAAGATCTTATTAATTCCACATGTTCCCATTGACCAGTTTGACAAAATAAAATTACCTATCACAGTTGCTATGGGTCAGAGCTGACTTGATGGTGCCTAACCACAAGTACAGCATGAGTCTAAATTTAAAACACCATTCTAGAATGTAAAAAGTGTTATCATCAAAGTCCATGACATGTTACTGCAATACAGGGTGTGTGCGTGTGTGTGTGCGTGCGCTTGTGTGTGTTTCTGTCCACACTTTGGGAGAAGTAGATAGGTGAGAACATGTCAAAAAAAAAGTGCTTCTTGGATACAATGCAATGCAAGGCTGAAACAAATCTTTTCTGCACTGAATTCCAAGATATAAAGGGCTGTCTCCTATTGAGAGCTTACGCAAGTTCTTGTGATGATGATGTGAAATGAAGCCCTTTTCAAGTTCTCAGTTGACGTGTATCATATTACCCCAACAATTGCCAAATTAAGTAGCCATTTCACTTATTGACAGTCTCAGCAAAAAGGCTAGAGAGAATCAATTCCAAACATGAGTTATGATATTTCTCTGAGTAACAACCACTTTTGTTTCTAAAATCTGCACCTGGCACCCTCTGTCTCTGAGTGTTAGGTTATTAATGAATTCCAACTGCATTTTTCCCTGTGCTTTTTATAATTTTTGTCAGAAAGATAATAGTTCCTAGCACAATAACCTTTCTGACGCTCTGTAGCTTGATTTGCTGACAATCCCAACCCTCTGTTGTTATAACTGGAGGGGAAGAGGTGAAGTGGAAGGGTCGATGAAGGGACAGAGATTATCAAAAAAGTTTAAATAGCAGCATATCATTAAAATGCTGATATCTGCCCACATGACAAAGATATTTTAACAAGAGGAAATAGTACAATTTGAATGCATTTTCACAGAAAGAATATAATGGCGTTAAAGAAAGGAAATTATACCAACCTACTTGTATTCATTATAGTCTGCCTATTGGCCTTTGGTGTTCATCTTTATATGTCCTGTTTCCTGCTCTAATTCTCTGGTAGGAATAGCAAATCAATATGGCATTTTTTATAGACCTGAACTAGCCTTCAAACCATTTTAAAAATAAAAGTATTACATCACTCCTTTTAAAATAGCTCCACTTTTTTCTAAATGCCACAGCCATGTGGAAGCCACGCCCCCCCAATTAGCAACACAAGAACCAGTCCTCCTTTCCCAATCATTTTACATTAGCCTCCTTTCTCACCCCACAGAGTGTCCCCAATGTGATACATGGATGTTTTGCTTGACAGTCTTTTATCGATCACCCCAATATATTTCTGTTACCAGAATATGTTTATAACTGAAAATTATAACTTTCTTCTCTAATTTTGTAATTCTCTGAGTGTTAAAAGTTTTTTTAATTGCAGCATTTTGAATTCATGATTTATAAAAACAAACATATAAAACATTGACATGTCTAGGTATAAAATTAATTGAAAATCTATTTCTTAATGAGATGAATTGTGTCTCTGAGTATGTCTGATGGTGAGACGAGAGGGAGCTTATTATCTTCTGATGAGAGAATGCTTCTAGGGGAGCAATATTTCAAATTACTCCCTGAGAGGATCTACCACAGGGACAAAGGACTTCCTTTCTTTTCTGTCAGGGGCAAAGAGCAGTTCTGGAAGGAAGGGTGGACTTGGAAAGAAGAACCCACAGAGGGTTAGCTCCATGTGCACTCTCAAGCAGGTCACTTTTCGAGTATACTTTATGTAGAACACAGTCTACAAAGTTTAAAGGATAACTTTCATTCTTGGTGTGTAAATTGAGCCTCTGAATTATTCCATGTCCATATTTTCCTTCAGGAAAAAGTTTCTTTGCCTCCAAGGATCACCACACCACAATAGACTGACCTAGGTGACAGCTTTCCTGAATGTGACCGAATGAGAGTGGGGCATCGATGAGCAGAAAGTGTTGAAGAATGAAAACCATTTCAAGCACTTCATTATTTTCTAGATCTAGAGGCCATGTTTAAATAGGATTGTCAAGGGGCTGAGCCCCGGTGGCGTAGTGGTTGAGTGTGGGACTGTGGTCCACAAGGTTGGCAGTTCAAATCCAACAGCAGCTCTCCAGGAGCAAGGCTGGGCCTCCTACTCCCACCAGGGGGCAGTGATGCCCACAAGAAAACCAACCAACCAAACAAACAAAATAAGTAGGATCGTCATTGTAATCATGGAACTGTGAATAATCTCCAAATAGATGCTAGATCATTATGGTGAAATTTAAATGAAATAGCACATATAAAGCTTCTGGACCTTAAAACACATCATAGGTGCTCAAGAAACTGTATCCTCCCCTCCCTCAAAGAATGTGCATACATGTGCAGCATTTACGTTCAGCAAAATTCCTCGGAAAAGTATGGGAAATTGTCCAAAATTGTCCCAAGACTGGCCTGAAATATACTAAATAGTACAGAGAAATTTACTTGCTGACTCAAGGCTTACCTCACAAGTGTAAGTCAAAACGTGTGACAATTCATAGAGCACATGTTTATCACAAACCATCATCTCAGTTGCCCTACTGTCCTAGTCTTGCCCCTTCAGTCTTTGTTCTGTTCCCCCAACTCAGAGAACATAGAAAAGGAACACCAGGTGAGGACTCAAGGACACCCAAGTTGCCCCTTTGATGTGGGTAGGCTTAAGAGTACACACGTCTTTGGGGTAAGGGGTTGAGCCATAGAAACATGATATCCCAAAGTGTAGAGACTGAGGTGGTGGACACCTCAAAAACCAATAGCTTCATCTTTTAATATTTCTGTTTTATAAAGGCTAGTGGGTTAGTCTGGGTAGACTACAGAAACAAATTCAAAAATACACATATGGATATAAGGGAAAAGTTTATATAAAAGGGGAATGGAATATTGAGAAAGCATCTCAACTCAGTTCAGTCCAATGTCATAGGTCTGATATTAGCCCATATGTTCAATACCCGTTTATAAAGTCTTCTTTGGACTCATGAAGCCCGTGCCAATCACAGGCCAGTGGGTGCAGAGTTTTGTGTGTCTAGCAGTGGTAGAAGCATCTCAGTACTGACAGGAGTCTCCACGTCGCTTCTCTGGCCCCAGAGGTCTGGTTCTATCAGAGTAAGCCCATGTGGCTTCATTCTTCAGCTCCTCCAGGACTCGGGGTCTATCAGCATGCCACCATCTTGTCTTGTCAGTCGAGTGTCCCAAGGGACTGAGTTGTCTTGTCAGTTGCAATGTCTGCCAGGGACTCAGCTGTAAGTCTCACACCTCCACGGAGGAAATATCACGAGATTTCCCAGAATTCTCAGGAGAAAGCCATGCTCACACAGAGGCCGCATTGGCTGTCTCCAGATTGACAGGCTAGATGCCACTCCTACACACCCAGTGCTGAAATAGACACAAATCAGTGACTACCACAGCTGACAGGGTTTCGTAGCAATAATTGTTGACAGATGCTCCTCTTTCTCCTTTTGCAAGAACAACCTACTCTTCCTAAACTCTGCTCGGCACCCTGGCATCGTAGGAATTGTCTCTGTCATCTGCAAGCACAGGATGATGTGCGTGTGCAAAAGTTGCTCTGAGAGAAGGCCTCTTATTCAAGACTCTTATTCGCCAAAGATGATGCCCAACAACAAGCTCAGAGGTTTCATTCCACCAGAGAAGGAAGAGCTTCTGCTTTGAAATGTTTTCAAAGTTTCCATGACAAAGTGTTCTTTCACGGTGTCTGCATCAGTATGAGCTGCTTTGTATTTCTAGCGCAGCTAAGCAATTAAAAGAAGATGAATAGATGTATTCCGGCATGTGTGATAACAAATGGCATACTTAAGGTGACAAGGTTTTCTGTGTTAACTGGCTTTGCAGTCACTTGCAAGTTTTTGAAAAATATCCCCTTTTATCGGAAGTTTTACCCTGCTTAATCTCAGCTTAAAGGCTATTTTTCTCAAAGCAAATTGGAGGAGGACTTTCCAAGTCCCCTTTGAAGGGACAAAATATATGTATAGATTCCTTGGGTGCATCGGAACTGCTGCTTATTTTCATGACAGCTCAAAATTGACTAAAGTTTTAAGCACCATGCTGCTCACCATTACAAAAGATGCTCATGTTAGCAGTGAATGACAAGCGACTCCTGCAGAAATGGGGGTGGTCCACTTAAAATGCTGCTCTATGGATTCATGCTTCATGGCGGAGGCAATGCAAATAAAATCTACCTCCCCGGGGCTTCAGTTGGGATCTCTTGAGTCATTAAACTCTTTTAAATCTGATCATTTGAGTCAGAGGGGATACCGAGCTCTTATTTAGCTTATGAAGTGCTCTGGAGCTTCAGCAAACAGGTAATTAGGTATACTATAACTAACTGAAGGAGCCCTGGTGATATGAACTATAATCCCCAATGTTCGCAGTCTAAAGCCACCAGGATTCCCTGAGAGAAAGGTGGGCTTTCTATGCCTGAAAAGAGTTACAGTTTCTGAAACGCACAGGTGCAATTCTACTCAGGGTTACCGTGCAGCAGAATTGACTTGAGGGCAGTCAGGTTGAATTTGGTTTTATATACTCACTTGAAGAAAAACACACCTGAGGTCAGATTCTGAGTCTGACACTTTTGGCTCTGTGACTCAAACTGATAAGTCATCAATTCTACGTGTAACATGATGTGACGGGATCACATTCTCTAAGGGTGGTGGTGATGTGATCCTCTGGTGAAGAAACAGACTTTTCAGTCCTGGCTTTTTCATTTTAAGGAGACCTGGTGGTGTAATGGTTCAGCGCTGGGCTGCTGAAGACAAGGTGAGCTGTTTGAAACCACCAGCTACGCCTCATGGGAGAAAGATGAAACTCTCTACTCCTGTCAGGAGTTAGTCTTGGACACAGTGTGGGAGTTGTGCCCAATCTGACCTCACCACACCAAGGCAAAGCATTAAGGGCGGCAACAGAATAGCAAGAGGAGCAGAGCAAGGAAGTCCTGAAAGAGTACCAAAAATAGACTTTGTGATCAGGGCGTGGCACCCCATCAGGCGGAAGGAAAACACTCCTGAAGGTCCACAAACAGTCCTTGAACTATTTATAGGCTTTTCTTTTTTGTCATTGTTTTTGTTGTTGTTGTTTTCTTTTCTTTTGTTGCTTTGTTTTGCTCTGTCTCATTTTTTTATGCATGTTATCATTTATGCAGATCTATCTAGATAAGATAGGCTGGATAAACAATCTGGAGGAGAAAACAAATTCTGGCTAGACATGGAAGGGGTGTGTGTGTGTGTGTGTGTGTGTGAGGGAAATGAAGTGGTATTAACAAACTCAGGGACAAGGGAACGATAAGTGATCCAAAGTTGGTGGTGAGGAGATGTAGGAGATGTAGGAGAGGAGATGCTTTATCAAGGGTAATGTAAGCGAGAGGAAGTACTGAAACCAAAATGAAGGCTGAGCATGATAGTGGGACAAGAGGAATGTAAAAGGAAATAGAGGAAAGAAGTAGGAGGCAAAGGGCATTTATAGGTCTAAATTAAGGCACATGCATATGTAAATATATTCATATATGAGGGTGAGGAAGTAAATCTATGTGCATATATTTATAGGTTTAGTATTAAGTTAGAAGATGGACATTGGGCCTCCACTCAAGTGCTCCCTCAATGCAAGAATACTTTGTTCTATTAAACTGGGATTCTATGGTACTCACCTTCCCGACATGATTGCTGAAGAAACAGCATAAACACATATGGTGAAGAAAGCTAAAGGTGCCCGGTTATCAAAAGAGATAGAATCTGGGGTCTTAAAGCCTTGAAAGTAAGCAAGCAGACATTTCACTTAGAAGCAACAAAGCCCACATGGAAGAAGTACACCAGTCTGTATGACCACAAGGTGTTTAAGGGATCAGGTATCAGGCATCAAAAAACAAAAAATCATATCATTGGGAATGGGGAGGAATGTGGAATGGAGACCCAAAGCCCATCGGTAGACAACTGGACATCCCCCCAAGAAAGGGTTGCCAGGAGGAGACAAGCCAACCAGAGTACAGTATAGCAATGATGAAACATATCTTTCCTCTAGTTCTTAAATGCTCTCCCCACCCCCCACTATCATGATCCCAATTCCACCTTACAAATCTGGCTAGACTAAAGGATGTACACTAGTACGGACAGGAAACAGAAACATGGGGAATCCAGGGCAGATGATCCCTTTAGGACCAGTGCTGAGAGTGGCAATACCAGGGGGGTGGAGGGAAGGAGGGATAGAGAGGGGGAACTGATTACAAGGATCTACATATAACTTCCTCTATGGGGCTTTTAAAGGTTTTTGTTTTTTTTTTTTTAAACGTTAGTTTGGAAACCCCCAGGGAGTGGTCCTGTTCTGTCCCTAACTGTGTGCCCTAACTGACTCAGCTGTAGTGACTTTGTCTTTTTTCCATGTTACACTCGTGAAATCTCAGAGGCTATATTTCATATTTCTAGGTATATTTTTATCATTTTAAAAATGATTAAGCATACTAGTTGCCACCTTATACTGTCATATGGATGAAAAGGTGTTCTTAGGTGTAGTCAAATCAGCTCAGCCTCTGAGCTACCCCTGACTGCTCATAGCCCATGGAAGCACTGGCCAGTCCTGTGACCTCCTCACGACTCTTCTAGTGTTTGAGGCCATTTCTGCCATCATTGTTTCTATCCGTCTTACTGAGGGCCTTCATTAAGAGTGGCTTATGTTGGCTGAGGTTTCTGGTCCTAAAAATAACAACAATGCCAACAACCCAAAACACCTATCATGCTCAGGTCCTTAGAAAAGATTCAAATCACAGAAGGTTGGAATGGGCTCAGATGATATGGAACAAATTCATCATTTCACAGATAAAAGACACCACCCCCTGTGACAAGACCCCGAAGCTGATCAAGAATGCATAAAGCTGCGAATCTCATACCTGACTCTGATTTCCCAAGAACCGATGTCCATGGCAAACTCACCAAATACACTGCACACTCTAAGAAGTGCCACATGTATTATTTTATCAGCTAATCGGTGACTATGCAAAAAAGGTTTTCTTTGAAGAAAGATCACTTTGTAAGTGATTTTTATGATCACTGTTTTCTCTGTCTTAAGTAAAATGGCAAAACTTTTATGAACAAAGAAACAGATGCCTTCTGCAGAAGAGTTCAAACAGCCACCAGATCAAAGAATGCTGTGCAGTGTGATTCCATCTGAGCCTTCCGGTAAAGAAGAATATTTCTCTGGACTAGTCATAAGAATTGTGGTGAAGTTTCTACACTGAAGATGTATGTTTTGTAGCCCAGTTCTCATCCTTACCTTCGAAGGTGTTTCCAACCATCACTAACCTCAATTCACTCAGGAATTATTTTTATTGTGTTTTCACAGGAACATTTTTGTCTCTAAATTCCATTTTTAACACTTCCCTTCATCTGGCTGAAACTAATTAGGGTTCCCATTGGGGGAAACAAGACAACACCAACACTAAACCACAAAGCAGAGACATTTTATGATCTTTCTGTGTACTTTGGCTAAAAGAAGCTTTTAGATATGTATTAGAGCTTAAATTCGAAGCACCTTGCTTGCAAAAGGCAATGGTTGACAGTGAAAAATCAAAATCCATTTGCAGAGGTCCCTTGTAGCTTAAGCCTCAGTTGAATACTTTCTGATGCTGAACTCAAGCTGTAACTATCCTTGGTCTCAGGCAACATGCATTAGAAAGTGGATTACCTCAACTCTGCTCCAGCCAGCCCAGGGAAAGGCAGTCTCCCTTGCAGGCTTATCTGGGTGTGTCCTTGATGGAACTCACCATGCTGGGGACATCACTGGGAGGTCTCATGGGCATGAGTCATGCTCTAGCAGTTGTGTGGGGGATATGACTGCTTTGATCCAAAGGTCTTGGGCTAGTTTATAAGCTCTTCTTTCTAACATAATATACATGTCCCAATTGTGGTCCTGTCCCCATTGATGTAGTCCTCCTTGTGATGTAACTGTAACCTGGAACAGTGATGTATTTATCTGCCACCGATTATTAATTTGTGACAGTTTGTTTTGTTTCCTGCCTTATTCAACTAGTGTCTTGAGTGTAACTCCTCATGTGAAATATGACCTCCTGCTAGTGCTCCCCTCCCCCACCTATCAGTATGATGTGTCAGTAGCTTTGTGTTGTCTTTCTACTTTTTAAAACTTAATAATTATTCTCCTTAAATTGTACTGAGGAGGGGTTTCTCATATCCCCAAATAGAGATCATGAATTTTACTACCTGATAGACTACTGGAAGAGGGTGGAGGAGTGCCCAGCTCTTTGAAACCCAAAGCAGTCATAGTAAATGACAGTCTTGTTATGATCGGGCCAGGAAACATATCTTAGCATTTCACAGTTCTGTGCATGGTGTCTTTTAAAGACACCTGCTTATTTTCCACCCCGAACTCTTCACCCTTTTCTTCCACAATGGAAAAGAAAGAACCTTAGTCTAAATCCCGGAGAACAACCTCTGCAGTGGCTTGATCTACAGAGCATGTTGAGACTGGAGCTGTAATGTTTACCCGGACTGTCCAATCTCCATCTGAATAAATAAAGTGGGTATCGTAGGACAGGCGGCTACACAGATAACGAGTTTTAAACTCATTCACCCTGAGAAGTTTCAAGGGAAATAGTTTGTCTATCAAATGGATTTAAAATCGTATTGTCACTGCACTGCTTTCCATGGTGATTGCTTCTGCACTGTGGTTCCATGGCTCAATAGGCGGTTTGATTGTATATCTCTGCTGCTTTGTTCATACAGTTCTGTTGATAATGGTCTGTAATGCACAACACTGCGATCCCGTAATAAAGCCTAACACAAGCCTTTCAGCAGTTTGAACTGGGGAGTTTAACTGTTGCTCGCGCTGTCTGCTTTCTGAGAGTAAAGGATGAGAATCTTTTCGCTGATGGCTTCCTCCTTTTTCTTCTTTTGCTCATTCCCTGGCCCCCCCCCCACCTTCTTTTTGCTATTTCTTCTTTTCTCTTTTCCCTTCTGTCCATCCTTCTTACCCTGCCTTGCCTCTTCTCCTTTTAAAAAATCATAAATGTGTCATTATATGGCAATTTGGGTCTGACAAATGTTTCTGCTGATTTATTCTGGGTTCACATTTATTTCTTTGTGAAGAAAATACAAGTTACCACTGCATTTCCTCCTGTTAATGGCTTCAGTGCCCTGTCATTATTATTCAAGTGCTGGAGTGCTGGGTGCCCTGAGTAGCTAGTAGAGTCAATGAGGCAACCATTAGCTTGGCAATCTGCCCCCTACTGTCAAGGGACAGTGTTGGGCCTTCCATAGAATCAAGGACCGTCACTTGCCTCACAGTTCATTGATTCCAGGAAGGAGGCCCGGATTACATCCTCCTGGAAGGCAGAACAGCTCTATTTCCTCCAAATGGCTAGATTTCGTTCTCAGACTCAATTACCTATAAAAAGAGCTTTTGCAGCAAAGCGACTTCACTGCAGAGAGTTGAAGTTAAATCAGATGGAATATAAGGAAAACCGTATTCCAAACTGTCTCTGATAAGTAATTTAATTTTAACTTAAAAGTGCAGTTGCAGAATGTGTAAAAAAGAAGAAATAAATAATTATTCTTCTTGTTCTCTTGGGAAAGGTAGCTAAGCTGCTTTGTCTCCCCATAAAGTCATCCTCTTGGGAATTCTCTCTCACTAAAATCCTTAAAACTTTAATATCAGTGTTATACATTTATTAAATGTTCCACTGACTCAGAATGACGAGGTGGAGAGGAGCATCACTGAGTCTCAACTTGACTTTGACATGAAGAAGAAAGGTGCAGCTCCAGGCAGACCCTGCTGTCCGCCAAGAGAAAGGAAGAGGAAAGGCCAGAGGGACAAATGTCGGAGTCCCAGGGAGACTCACCGCTGCATAGAGCACAAGTGGCTTGGGAAACAGAGGAGCCACTTGTTTCCAGATGCCCCTCCTTAGAGAAATCGTCTCTGGCTGCCCAGTTTCATACAAACCCTTCATCACTTCCTCTGTCCCCTCCTCCAGCTCTATTTTTAATCCCAGAATGGTGCAAACAGTTAAGTGCTGGACTGCTCGCCATAAGTTTGGCAGTCTGAACCCAACTGAAACCATCTTGGGAGAGAAGCCTGGGGAATCTGTTTTATAAGGTCACAGCCCTGAAAACACACAGAGCAATTCTCTTCTACCATCATGGGGTTGCCAGGTATGGACTTGAAGATAGCCAACAACAATAGTAACAAGATACTGGTATATACTTATGTTAGTAAATACATAACATATTAAAGGTATCTTATAAGGAGATAGACTGATAGAACATTTATTTTCTGAATTCCTCACTAACAGGCAATATCAAGGAAGGCAATAATGAACTTTGCTGGGTTCATTGCTGTAATCTTAGCACCTAGAACAGTGCCTGGCACTAAATAAATGTTTGCTGAAAGAGCAAATTAAAAATTGGAAAATAAAAATTGGTTATGCTATGTTGTAGTGGGAAGGCTTAATGAGGAGCATTGATTGCTAGTAATTTCTACTATCTCTCAGCATATTTTGAGTCTTAAATAAGAACTATGGTCCATTTGGTACAACCTAGTTCATTATTAGGAACTTGACACAGATCTTGGAAAGATAGATGGAAAACATATACTGTTAAGATTGTTCTATGGACTCTTACATTTAGAGCAGAGATGATGGATTATATTTTTAGGGAGGAAAATATGACAGGAGTATGAGATTAATATGAGTAGTACATATGGACTATAAGTGGAAATATTTGATATTTAGTGAATGAAAATAGCTAACATATCTATAGTCAGGCAGTAGTCCACCTTAAGTTCTAAATGTACTTTACATTATTGTTCCTCTTAATACTGACAAAAATGCTTAAAGTAGGTTTGGTCATTAGCCCCACTTAATAGATGAGGAAATGGAGGTATGAAGAGATCAAGTAATTTGTCCTAAGTTTCATGGTAAATTAGTAAAACCATCAGGAATTAAATCCAGGCTAGATGACTGCAGTTTTTTCTGCTCTTAATCACTATGCTATTTTCTTCTCTTAATCAAAGAATCCTTTTCAGGTTTCAAGAAATGTAGGCTAGGAATGAATCAATTAGAATTTATTATCTGTCACTCGACATGGTGCTGTTCCAAGTGTTAGAAGTTATTAAGCTAAAAAATTAAAGTCTATATCCAAGGAAGATATCCACTGAGCACATACGATACAGAAAACGTTGATTTTATTAGAAATAGCTCAATACCATGAAGAACGGTATTATACTGGAAAGTATAACCTTCTTTTCAGGTACACCTATTGCTAGCTCTCAGAACCGTGTGAAGGTCTTTTTCCTTGATATAATCAGAATATACCACAGAGAAAAGATTTCCATGCTTAAATTCTACAATTTAATTGATCTTTTCCTCCTTCCTGCCCAACCTGGAATTACCCTGAGACTCTGGATATTTCTGTGGTTCAGGGAATAATCTGTGTACTTCTTTTAGAACAATTTGATTCTTCAAATTCTTGGAAAGTTCATAAGACAGTGCTTCTCAATCTTCCTAATGCTGTGATCCTTTAATACAGTTCCTCATGTTGTGGTGACTTCCCAACGCTAAGATTATTTTGTTGGCTGAGCCCCGGTGATGTAGTGGTTGAGTGTGGGACTGTGGCCCACAGGCATGGCGGTTCAAATTCAGCAGCGGCTCTCCAGGAGGAAGTCTTGGTAGCTCCCATGACCACCAGAGGGTAGTGATGCCCCCCCAAAATATTATTTTGTTGCTTCTTTATAACTGTAATTTTGCTAGTTAGGATTTGGGCGACCCCTGTGAAAGGGTCATTCAATCCCCAACGGGTCATAACCCATAGTTGAGAACCCCTGTCATAAGGGCTTGCTCACCTATCTCTATTTTATCATCTATTAGCCCTACCTTGTGTACAAAACATATATGCATATGTTGTGGAACTCAACACAGAATTTCTCTTTAAACATTCAAGAGTCAAGCTATTGGCGTTGAATCCTAGCTCTGCCATCTGAGATATATGACCTTAGACAAATTCTTATCTTTTCATTTTAAAACCAGGCACAATAATAGTTCATAGATGGTGCAAGTGTTTAACACTTGCCTATGAACCACATGGCAGGTGGTTCAAAGCTACCTCCAGAAACCCCAGAAGGGGTCTAGATCAACCTTGGAGAACCAGCTTCTGAAAATGCCAGAGATGACAGAGATGCAAGTGCATGAACTAGGAGCAACTTGATACTATATCTATATAATAATCTGTTATATATCTAATAATGTATTATAAATAATAATTATATTAATATATAATAATGATATAATAATTATTATATCATAGAGAATTATTATATATATTATGCACAATAATCTGATATATATATTTCCAAAGTAACAATAATACCCAATCCATTGGTAGATTATGGAGCTTTAATGAGATTCTCCCTATGAAGCACAGTGACAGAATATAGTAAAGGCTCACTATAAACAAACCAACATGAATCACTTGTGAGCCCAACATGAAACCAATATAGACTGTTCTTGAAACTGAGCAGTGGCTAGGGAAAGCATGTGTGGGCTCATGGTGACCCTTTCCCCCGAGAGTGAGTTTGTTATCTTATTAGTTCCCACTGTCATCAAGTCCAATCTGACACCATCAACCCTATGTGGCATTTCTGAGGCTGTAATATTTAAGGGAGCAGACAGCCGTATCGTTCTCCTTTGGAGTGGCTTATCGATTTGAACTTGGCACTTAGCAGTCTAATGCTCACCAAGCAGCACCACCCAAACCACAGAAAATGAGCAATCTAATACCCTCTTAATTGCTCTTTAGCCTTGAAATATTGGGGGTTATCGCATTCCAATAATTTTGGCTTATCAACTTACACCCTTGGTTTGGTATCAAAATCCCTACTATATTTGATTTAGGTTGCAAAGAGAATGTAAAGCAAATCATGTATTATTATTATTATTATTATTATTATCACTATTACTATTTGCACACAATCATTCTCATGGCTCTCTGTGTCTATCAAGGGAGACCTGCTGCAGAAGCCATAGCGTGTTCACTGTTGTGAGTAAACTCTGAACTGCTGGTTGGTGCACATTTTTGAACCTGACTATTGGCCCAAAGGTTGGCAGTTTGAACTCACCAGCGGTGCCTCAGAAGATGAAGGCCGCAGCCTTGACCGTCCTATAGACCAGTTCCACTCTGAACGCACAGGGTCACCAGGAGTAGGAATTAATTTGACAGTGCCTGAAAATAATGCACTGTGAGCAGGTCCAGGATTGAAGGATCACACCGATTCAGACTCATACTTTGCCCTTAAGAATAATCTGAGGCAGTCCACTAAGCTCAATCAGAACGTTGACTAGGGCACATCGCAGTCCAATGGACTCATTACTTCAGAGTCTCCAAATGTAGGGGTCTAAAGGCACAGCTACTTCCTGTGAGACCATAGACAGGGCTGGAATCTTGACATACACTGTCCTCTTGTCCCGTCAGAAATCTTTAGAGCTGTCTGTTACAGGCAAGTGCGTGTTGTTATTTAGCCTCCAATTACACTTATTCTTAGCTTCTCTCTTAGTTTTAACTTAGGATACGTCTAATTTTCTTGAGAAATGGTAGGCATTTTCTTTTCTTTTTTGAGGAGGATGCTGTCAGGTAATGACTGTTTTGAAGTGATTCCTTTTTCCTCCCTTGTGCTAGAATTCAAGTTAGACGCCCCAGGTTTGAACTCCCACTGTATGACTTGAGGCCTTCTGCCCTTGCAGTCTTCATAAGCTACAGATGCTGACATTGTATCACTGACAAATCGCGAATGATTTTAATCAGCCAAGTTCCCCACTACTGGGTACAAGTGACTTGGGAGGCAGGATAAGTTGAATAATAACTCCTAACGAAGTTCACATGGCCTTCCAGGAAACTATGAACATGTTACTTTATATGACAAAAGGAACTTTGCAGTTGTGATTAAGCGAATGCTCTTGAAATAAGGGGATTATCCTGAAATATTTAGGTGGGCCCTAAATATAATATATGATGTAATAGGATGCTTTTACATTTATGGTGCTCAATTTTGACAAACAAATGCAAGGTAAGCATCAAAATTAAGAAATAAGCAAAATACTTGCCGTAATTGATTTGAGAAAGTCCTTTTATTCCTAGAAGTAGCATTTGTTCCTAGGATTTATAAGCTCTAATCCTGATTTTAAGGCAATTTTAATAATCTAGTTATGCCCCAAACACCTAATTGATCCCATTAATCGAGGAAGAATGCTCTTAGCAATAAGGAAAAATTTTTCTGTGTTGATATGTCTGATAGTAAAGCAAGGATTAAGAATGCAGACAGTGATGGTACTGTTATAGTACATATGTAAACCAATGGAGCAAAATAGAAAACCCAGAAATAAATCCATCAATCTACAGACAACCAATTTGGGACAAAGGACTGAAATATATTAAGTGTCCATTTATCAATAAGTGGAGTTGACAACACTGGATTTCCATATGCATAGGAATAAAATAGGACCCATGTCTCATTCCATACAAAAAATGAATTTAACGTGGATTAAAGACCTAAATGTAAACCCCAGAATTATTTGGACATGAGTTAAAACAGGGAAAAATTTAGGGGCTTTTCTATATGGCAGGAGTGCACTAACAAGCATAAGAAAATCTTATACATAGCAGATGACAAAATTGATGATTAGGAGTTCCTAAAAACAAGATACTTATGTGCATTAGAAGATTTTACCAAAAAAGTTAAAGGAAACCCAGAGACTGGGAAAAAATGTGGGGTGCCAATTTAAACAGGGCACTAAACTCTAAAATCTATTGAAAATAACTCTGACACCTCAATAAGAAAAAGACAAATAATCCAACTAGAAAACATGTTATATTAGGTAATGGACCTAACATTTACCTTCTTTCTATGACTGCTTTCCTTCATGTGTTAGGCTGGGTTGACTAGAGAAACAAATCCAGTGACACTCATATATAAATATTGCTCTTTGATATGAAGCCATCTCATAGATATTTATATATAAATATAAATCATCTTATAGGGGATGAGGATCCACTTTCTATATTTCCTACTGACATCAATCCAGTGCTCTGAGGAGACAAGCATGTTATTTGATATGAAGAATCTTCATTCCAGTTGGAAAATTGTGAGTCTGAATCCAAAAGAAAAGTCAAATCAGGCAGGCCTTCTATAAAGTCAGCAGCAATATGCACCAGTTCTCCGGCACAAAAATCTTCCTCTGGTCAGGTTCTGGTCACGTCAATGTTGGCGGTGTCACTTAACCTCACCAGAGTGCCCACTGGTCACCTCACTTTTTGACCATGGCCCCTTCACAAATTCTCAGCAACCCTAGTCCCCGTGAGCTAGGTCATGAACTTCATACCAGACAACCTGCTCTCATTTTCTCTTCTAGTCCCTGTTAATCAAGTCCATGGCTGTCAGTGGCCAGACTCAACCCATCTCTTTAGTGCTCCATTTCTCCTTTTTCCACCCAATATGTGGATCCAGGTGGTCACCTAGCAAGCATTTCAGACTTCCTGATGATTCTCTTTAATGTCCAGTCCTATAGAGCATTTCCATCATGGCTCTAGTTTTTCAGCTTCAGGCACAAACCACCTGATCAAAATGCAAAAAGTGAAAGGGTTCTCTCCCCTCCCCCCACCCCTTTCACTTTGTCAGCAGCCCCTAGGCAAGTCTATTTGAATGCACGTGTCCTGAGCACTCAAAGTACTGGTTGGGGCTTATCTTTTTAGTCTTCTTTGTAGGTTTGCCCTGACCCACTTTAGGTTCCAATTTAATGTCTGAAGGCAAGTAAGCCTACAAATTCTCTATTTTTACTTCTTGAGAGCCATTTCTATCACATTATTTCAAAAATAATAGGCAGAAGAAGTAGAGGCAGATCTTAAACCCAATTTCAAAAACAACCAAATTCTATCCTTATTTAAATATATCTCATATGGCCTTAGGCTTCTGGCTACCTTAAGCCAGGGTGTTGGGTCCGTCATTTTGACTAAGCAGCATAGTCTCAGAAGAGAAGTTCAAGGAGTAATTTCACCCCCTTAGCTCAAAATTTACATTTATCACATTCATTTTTGCCATTTCAGATCGGGTCAACCAAAGCCAAGTTCTATGGATCAAAATGTTTATTTCCCATGTTCCTTCCAGAAGACAATTGAGCAAACAATGTAAGCCTATCTGTCTTCCAGTTGGCCAAGGAAAAACTACCATAAGACAGAGGTTTAACAAGCATCAACTTTCTATTTTCATGTTTTGTTTCTCTATTACCCCCCAGGGTATCATAATGTGTTGGGCCAGGTTGACTGGAGAAACAAACCCAGAGACACTCATATTTGTTTAAGAGAGAGAGCTTTATGTTCAAGAGTGATATATTAAGAAAACATCCGAGCCCAGTCCAGATCAAGGCCATAATCCAGTATTAGCTCATATGTCTGATACTAGGCCATTAATTTAAACTAATTTGGTCCTTTTTACACTCATGCAGTCAATTGCAATGATGTCAAATGCAGGAAGATCATTGACCAGTGGGTGAAAAATCTTGGATCCAATGGTGGTGGAAACATCTTCAAGCTCTGGCTGACATTAGCATGGTTCCATGTGGCTTTTCAACAGGATTGTTGACAGCAGAGAGAACATGTGTCCAACCTTCAGGGAGGAAGAGAGCAACTTCCCAGAAAAGCATCATCAGGCGGTGTCCTGTTTAACAAGTTAGACTTCAGCACTCTACTCTATTTATCAAGTTGACATGAGATTATGCAGCTACCACACCTCAATAGAAGGCAAGCTCTACGAGAACCGAGAACTTGTTTACCTGGTTGACCCTCCTTTGGAAATGTCTTGAGTAGATGTTTGCCCATAAGAAAAATCCACTAAATATTTGCTGAATGAATAGCTTCCCTGCCCCCTGCAAGGCCATGTAGAAAGTACTGACAAGAGTCACATACAGAGCCCATAAAGACTTGGGAAACCAGTCAGTTAGGGATGAACAATAAATACGTCACTTTCCCCCCTGATTGAGTCTCTTATGCATTTTCATTACGGGGTTTGTAGAGTTCCACCTTCTGTTGACACATATCGAACACCTTTCCCATTGGGTTGAGCACATGTCAAGAAAAGTTACCTATTTCTTTCTCAAAGTTATGTGTGGCAGATGTCAATTTGGGGGGAAGGGGAGCATAATATAAAATGAAAGGGGTCTTGATGATGCACTGATCGAAGGGCCTGGTTGCTTGCTGAAAATTCAGTCATTTGAACCCATTAGAGGCTCCATGAGGGTAAAAATACATAGCAGTTTGCTGCTATAAAACTGATCAGATCCATTGTCATTCAGGAGATAGCCACCTCACAGGACAGAGTAGAACTGCCCCATAGGATTCTCAATGCTACAAATCTTTAGAAGGAGAGGGTCATCTCTTTCTCCTGTGACACAACTACTGGTTTTTAACCGCCAACTTCTCTGTTAGCTGCTGAGTACTTACCCGCCGTGCCACCAGGGGTCTTCTGTGAAACTTACAACTCTGAAATCCTATGAGGTCATTCTACTCTGACTGAGAGGGTGCTTTGACTTGGAGATTGACTTACTGGCACATGCTAACAAGCCTAAAACAAATAAGTATGCTGTTAAGTGAGCCCTATAAGCCATTAAGACCCATTGAAGCAAGCCTAATGTAATCACTTTAAAAGAACCCCGTGCAGGGGAAGTCCTTTTTACAGTCTCTGGGTAGTTTTACAAATTTCTATTGGAAGCATAACTCTGAGACTCCGTGAGTTCAGGTCCAGAGCACTATAACAAAGAGAATATCACTATCGCACGAGTCGCACAGAATGTTTGGTTTCTTGACATCAATGCTACTTTTATACTCTATTCAGGTAAGGAAGTCATATGGTTATGGAAAAGTTTGAAATATTATTGAGACTACCAAAATGTGACAGAAAGACATGAAGTGAGCACTTGTATTTAGAAAAATGATGCTGATAAACAGGCTCAATGCATGGTTGCCATAAACCTGCTTTTTTTTTAAAAGCAGTATATGCAAAATGCAATAAAAAGCACACTTAATGAGCCATGCAGGCATTACAAAACAATGAAAACTAAAGCAGCAAATTTCTGATGAAGAACCGACTTTTAAAGAAACATGTATAATCATCTAGATCTTTTTGTTCTAAAATATGAATCAGAATCAAATTCTTTGTATTTAACTCATGTTTTCAGAAGTTAAATTTTAAGTTGATGTAAAACTGCTTCATAAATTTAAGTATTATCTTTAAAAAGTAATATTCTAGCACACAATATCCTGACCTCCAAACATTGGCTTTTGTACTTTTTTCTGTCAGGATATTGTAGTGAGTTTAACACTAGGCTTTTAATTTCACAGTCAGCAGTTTGAAACCAACAACTGTTCCTCAGAAGCCTATAGGGACAGTTCAATTCTATCCTATAGGGTCCCCATGCATTACAATTGAGTCACCAGCAGTGACTTTGGTTTAAACTACATTTTTTGTGTGTGTCTTGTCTTAGATTTTTAATGCTTGAAAGTAAAAAAATCTTGGGATACATAAAATGTGTATGAATTTCAGTGTCTATAAGTTAATGCACGTGTGCTCTTCTTTTAAGGAGCCTTGGTGTGTAGTGGTTATGCATCGAGCTGTGATCTGCATGAAAGGCAACTTGACCAGCAGCTCTGAGGGAGAAAGAAGGGGTTTCTACTTCAGTAAACAGTCACAGTCTCACAAACCCACAGGGGGTTTCTCTGAGTCAGCATTGACTGAATGGCAGGGAGAGGACTCCTTTATGGTCTCTGCTTTGTTTATGGCTGATTTAGCCTTCCAATAACAGAACCGAGTACAGTAGCTGCAATAGATACCATCTGGTACCAAAGCTTGCACATTTACTGTCTGGCCTCTTGCAGAAAACTTTGCTGAACCCTGCTAACAGACAAAAATATTTTAATAGTATTTTATTGCTTTAGTCATTTAGCTATCTAATTAGAAGACAAAAAGGCAAGATGTTCTAATATCAGTATTTTCTTGGACTTAAGAAATGGTTGCCAACTAGTTTAAGAACAGGGAAAAAACACAAACACATAGGTACAGGAAAATGGAGCAACCTATATTAATCATAATTGAGAATCTTTCTAGATCTTACTAATCAAAATGTTCTTTCTTAGAATATGTGGGAGCAGGGGACTATTTTTGTGAAAGTATTAGTATTCGAGTCTTTCCTATGTGATATTCAATTAGACATTTGTTTAAAATCCATGCTTCTTCCAGTCTTGGTGGACACCACATTGAATTGGTGTAACATAACTCATAAATATGTTATCTCTGTTGGGGGATAACAGCTGATGTCTTAAAAGCTCATGAGCAGCCATCTAAAGCACAAGTGTTAGTCTCTCCATGTCCAGGGGAATGAAGAGTGATGAAAATCAAAAGACACATGGAAATAATTTGCATATAGGAGAAATGGATCACACAAACATTGGGTCAATGCTGAGAATAGCATAACTAGATGATACCTGTTACCACTATTAACAGCTCCTAAAAGGTTCGTGTTAAGATGTCCTGGAGAGAGTAGGAACAAAATTGTGGAACAAACTTGAAAATCATAAAGAGACAAACTTACTGGTTGGAGAGACCGAGGTAGGACCCTCAGAGACTATGACTCTTAGGTTGACCTACAGGTCTGGAATAGAATTCACTCATGTGGGAGTGACATAATGGGGTATCAACCTGAGACTATTTAGAGTGAAGGGGTGGAGTTTAGCCTGTCAATCAGTCTCAGCTTCATGACCTCATTTGGAGACACAATGGAGATAACTAGCTAACTGGAGGTCAGATATACTGATTCCCTGAAAGACATTCCTGTTGACAAGCCGCATGGAGCTTCGCTGATAGATCCAGAGCCCTGGAGCTGGAGGAGCCACGTAGAGATCCAGGTCAGCACTGAGATGCTTCCACCACCACTGGATCCACAAGACTTTTCACCTACAGGCCTATAATCTTCCTGCATTCAGCATTATTGCATGGCTGTGTGAGTCTAAAGAGAAATTTATGGACTAGCATTGACATGTGGGTTAATATCAGGACTTATGGGCTGGATCTGAACTGGCCTGGGTTGTTTTTGTAATGTACTATTGCTCTTTGATACAAAGTTCTCACTTGCACACATATGAGTATCTATGAATTTATTTCTCTAGTCAACTCAGACTAACACAACCCATGTGTTAGATAACCAATTATTTAAGATCCAAAGGGCAGCATTTACCCGCTGACCAAGTTCAGAGGGTTAGAAAAGAAGGAAGAATGGAAACTGAAATTAGGGAGAAATCAGAATAAGTGATGGTACATGGAAGGGATTGCAGTGAATGAATTAAAATCTGTGTATAAATTCTTGAATGTGAAACTTATCATCTGCTCTGTAAGCCTTCAGCCAATTTCCAATAAAAAGTTTTAAAGAAAATCCATGGAGCTATGACACAAGGTTGAATGAAGAAGTCCCTACCATTTAAGAGCTCATCAGTAAGGAGGGAGTTCATATATAATTTCCCCAGCAACAAAATAAGATGCAAATTATCCATATTTTAGAAGAGAAGCTATAGAGAGGCAGAAATATCCTTTCTCTTTTATCCAAGAGCCCTTAAAACTTTAAATTTCCCAGTTGTTTTTTTTTCTTTTGGAGTTAGCTTTGTATAAAAGATATCTCATATGAGACATAGATACAATAGACTCCAAATTGAACTAATATACAACCCCAGTGATGAAGATGGTGCAGGGCTTCAAAATATTTCATTCTGGCTTTTATTCCTAAGGTTACCAGGAGTCTGGGCTGACTAAAGGCAAGTTATAACAATTAACAAAGATATATAGAGAGTTACAGCTTTCTAAATAATGCAATGCCAGGTAACTGGGCAAGGTCGAAAAGACAAAGACAGCCCACAAACGGCAGGGGACACATGACAGGGTAGTCCATGCCACGACGAATTCTGGAACCATTGTTGAAGTCTTTTATCAACCAACAAATTCCCACATTTGTTCTAGAGATGACATGTCCGAGGGTCAAGCAGAGGGAACACGGCAGTGAGAGGGCAGCAGTTTGGAGTGTGTCCTATAGAAATAGACTTCAATGGATCACAAATACCCTACCAACTCCCCTGGTTTTTAAAATCTCAAAATAGACTCGGTAGAGCTCTGGAAAGTGCAATCATATCAGGATGAACAGATTGACTGCTGAGAGAGACTGTGAAATCTGACCTTTCTCAGATGTGGATGTGGTGACCCACTTCCCCGTCTAGGTGGAGAATAAATTTAAGTAACGATGCACACTGCTGTCCTGGGAAGACCACATGTGGCCTTACAAATTGGCATATTGCCAGTGCTCTGAGCAAGCAGGCTTAGAAATGTACTCAGAGCCATTTCTCTGGTTGGAAATGTAAATCGTTGTTCAGAAGAATGAAAATCATAATGCTGTTAGAAAGAAAGTGTTCCTCCATCTGGACTGAGCTGTTTTTATAAACCTGAGAACATTAAAGGAAAATGTTTAGTAAAATCGGAGTAAACCTTGCCTTACACCTCTCAGGACCAGCTAATATCATCATACCTGAAACCACACACCACTACTTGTGTGTCAGTTTGTCATATTGCAGTGGCATGCGCATTGCTGTGATGTTGGAAGCTATGCCACTGGTCTTTAAATTACAGCACGGTCACCCAAAGTGAACAGCTTTCAATAAAACTCTCAGACCAAGAATGTACTTGGAAGAAGGAATAGGCTGTCCACTTCTGAGGAATTAGCTATTAAAAACCTTATGGATAGCAGTGAAACATTGTCAGATACAGAAAACATCATGAACAGCAGCAGAGCTTTGTCATATATAATGTCAGAAGACGACCCCCTCAGATCAAAAAGCATTTAAAATGTGACTGAGGAAGAGCTGATTTCTCAAGGTAGAGTTGACCATCACAACATAAGGGACAAAAGTCTTCGGGTCCTTCATTTGCTGATGTGGCACAATGCAAAATAAGAAACAGTGTCAAACTGTTTTTATTATTTGCACCTTTGCATATATGCAGTATGAATCTAGGAAAAATGGAAGTTATCAAAGATTGTTATCCCAAGCATTAGTGAGTTGACATCGACTTGTATTGGCCATTATATACCAGATAGACATATGGTTTACTATGTCTGGAATGACAGATTCAAAAGGAGTGGCATCCCATTTATCATCAAAAAAGACATTTCAAGTTTTGAAGTATAATGCTGTTTGTGATAGGATATTATCTATCCATACACAAAAATTCAGTTAATGCAACTATTACTTAAATTTATGCATCCACCACTAAAGAAATTGAAGAATTTCTCCAATATCTTCAGTCTGAAATTGATCGAACATGCCATCAAGATGCACTGATAATTATTGGGGATTGGAATGCAATAGTTTAAAGAGGAAGGGACAGTATTTGGAAATCTGGCTTTGGTGTAGAAATGAAACCAGAGAACAGCATTTTGCAAGACCAATTCTTCATCACAAACACCTTCTTTCAACAGCATAGTACATATGACCTTCTCTAGATGTGTATTATGTTGAATTCAAATAGACTACATGTGTGGAATGAGATGCTGGAAATTAACATCAGTAGCTAAAATGGGACCAGGAGTCAACAGCAATACAGACCATCAATAACACATTTGTAAATTTGGGTTGAAGAAAATTAAAATTAAAGAAATTAAATAAAATTAAGACAAGTTCAAGGGAGGCAGAATCCAATCTTCAGTATATCCCACTTGAATTTTGAGACCATTTCAATAATACATGTGATGCAGCAAACACTTAAGATGGTGATTCTCAACCTTCCTGATATCACAACCCCTTAATGCAGTGCCTTATGTGTGGGGACCCCTCAACCACCAAATGCAGTGCCTTATGTGTGGGGACCCCCCAACCACCAAACGCAGTGCCTTATGTGTGGGGACCCCCCAACCACCAAATTACTTTTGTTGCTACTTCTGTAATAACTGTAATTATGCTACTACTATGATTTGGTCAACCCCTGTGAAAGGGTTATTTGACCCCCACAGGGGCTGAGACCCACAGGTTGAGAACCGCTGGCTTAAGATAACAGAACGCCTGATGCTGTGGGATAGCATCCTGAAGACCATGCAAGAAGAAAGCAAATGGTTATTAAAAAGTCAGGAAAGGGAAAAAAAATCAAAGTGGATATGGTAACAGACTCTGGAATTTGCTACTAATTGTATAGTAGATAAGACATATGGAAGAAGTAAAGTAAGAGAACTAAGCAGAAAATTTCAAAGAGCATTTGGAGAAGATAAAATATTAAGAAGAAATGTGCGGGGCTGAGCCCCGGTGGCGTAAGTGGTTGAGTGCGGAACTGCAGCCTGCGGACTTGGCAGTTCAAATCCAGCGGTGCCTGGGTAGCGCCCACGACCATCAGAGGCAGTGATGCCCACAAAAACAAAAACAAAAACAAGAACAAAAAAAAAAAAACAAGAAGAAATGTGCAAAGGCCTAGCTAGAAAAGCAACAAGAACATGTCAGCATGTCGTAAATAGAAAGAACCAAAGAAGAAATTAAAACCTCAATGGGGAAAATATTGAACGATGTAGGAAATATCAAAAGAAGATGGAAAGACTCCATAGAGTCCCTGCAGAACAGCAACAAACTAGTTAGCATTTGACCATTTCAAGAGGTACCCTGTGATCAAAACCCATAGTACTGAAGGGAAGGAATTCAGCTGCACTGAAGGAATTAGCCAAAAACAAAGCTCCACAAATTGAAGGAAAACTAATGGAAATGTTTCCACCAGCTAGTGAAACACTGGAAACACTTATTCATCTATTCTAGGAAATTGAGAAGACAAGTTTCTTGGCCAACTAAATGAGGAAGATGCATATTTGTACCCATTCCAAAGCAACATGACCCAACAGAATGTTCAATTTATAGACCAATATCATTGATATCAAGTGCAGGTAATATTTTGCTGGATATTTTCTAACAACAGTTGCAGCAGTCAGTAAAGTGAGAGGTAACTGGAACAGAGATATTGCTGACATCACATGATGCCTGGCTGAATGCAGAGACAGCTATAAAAAATGTTTACTTGTGCTTTATTGACTGTAAAGGTATTCATCTGTGTGTGCCATAAGAAATTAAGGATAATCTCGAGAAGAATGGGAACGCCAGAACACTTCATTGTTCTATGTAGACTCTATCTATGGATATAGTTGTGCCAGACAGTGTAAGATATGACAAAATGATAGTAATTTATAAATTATCAAGGATTCATGAGGGAGAGGGAAGCAGGGAGGGATGGGAAAAATGAGAAGCTGTTACAAAGGGCTCAAGTGGAAAGAAATTGTTCTGAGAATGATGATGGAAACAAATGTACAAATGTGCTTGACACAAAGGATGTATGAATGGATTATGATAAGAGGTGTATCAGGCCCCAATAAAATATTTTCTTAAAAAACCCTTAAAACCAAGGAAAAAAGATATAGTGTGTCAAGGGAACAAAAGAATATTACATGGTTTAAATCAAGAAAGGTGTGGGCAGGGTTGTCTCCTGTCACCATACTTATTCCATATGTATGCTGTGCAAAGAATCAAAGAAACTGGACTACATGAAGAAGAATGTGATATCAGGTTTGGAGGAAGGCTTATGAACAATCTTCAATCTTGCTTACTCAAAGTAAGGAAGACTTGAGGCACTTGCTGATGGTCAGGAATTCCAGCCTTGCAATTTGAGGCAGATTTAGTTAAATCCTCACAACTAGACTATCATTAATAAAGAAATTAATAAGAAAATTAATAATAATAAGAAAATAAATTAATGAGAAAAGTTTGAAGTGGTCAAGGATTTGTCATGCTAGAATCCACAATCAATGTTCATGAAAGCAGCAGTCAAGAGGTCTAAAGGCATGTTGCATTGGGTAAATCTGCTGCAAAAGACCTACCAATATACTTGAGGGTAAACCAACCAAATATCAGTCAAGGCACCGAATTTTACCACAGAACTGTAATAAAAATGTATTGGAAAAAAACCCAGCAACCATGGCTTATACACAAATATATACAGTATGTAAAGTAAGGAAAAGCAAAGATATTCCTTTGAGGACTAAGGTATGCCTCATTCAATTGTCTTGTATGCATGTGAAAGTTGGACTCTGGATAAGGAAAACTGAAGAAGAAATAATCTGTTTGAATTATGGTGCTGGAGAAAAATATTGAAAGTATCATGCACTGACAAAAGAGCAAAGGTTTCTTAGAAGAGGGAGATCGAGAACACTTCATAGAGGCCAAGATGGTAAGACTTCGTCTCATATGTTTTTTGTTTGTTATAAGGAGACAAGTCCCTTGCAAAGGACATTTGCTTGGTAAAGGAGAGAGAAAAGATAAAAGAGGAAGACCTTCCACAAAGGGGATCGACACAATATGACAATGGACTCGAAGGTGGTAACTGTGAGACTGGCTCAGGACCGGGCAGTGATTTGTTCTGCTGTACGTGGGATTGCCATCAGTTAGAACCGACTCTGTGACACCTAACTGCAGCAATAGCGAGCACACATAAAGGAGCCCTGGGGGGTAGTGGGCATTGAGTCTGATGGCCAGTCATGAGGTCAGCATTGTGAAAGCACCTGCCACAAGAAGCTGTTCTTGCTTTTGCTCCTTGACCCTACTGCACATGCAAATTAAAGTGGTTCTCTAAGTGAACAGTCCTAGGACTTCAGTGATCATAAATTAGATAGGCATCTGTGACTGATCTATGGAGACTTGGACTTTTTCTCTCTTTTCTTGTAGCTGACCAATGTCCCCTGACACCATGTAACTTATGAAGAACAATTGTTATCGGTCATCAGGACTTAACCTCTGTCCATTTCTTCTTATTACTGTTATTGATTGGAATGTTTTTAATTATGGTAGTTTTAAATTATTGTAAACTTATTTCAGGCATATGTACAACAAGTTGGATTTTGATATTTTATCTTAAATCTGGTAACAAAGACTATTAGAAAACTATAGTAATCAAGACAGTGTGGTATTGCAAAATAATATTAAAATAGATAAATGGGCATAATAGAGAGCCCAGAAATAGACTTCTGCAAATGTAGTTACTGAAAGGCCTATATTTACTTACTAATTGTTATTATTATACTTTTTGTGGTGCAGGTCTGGTGGTGATAATTTCTTCCATCTTTGTTTCATTATCATGCAAGTAACAGCAGGTTAAAATTCCTTGTCTGGTCACTTGTGTGTCATCCTAGGAAGCTGATTCTGTTGACGGCTCTTTTTTCTTTCATGTTTTTTCATTCATTTTTTTCTTTCATATTTCCTACTGATTTGTATGACTATATTCTGGACATTGTAGATGTTTCATGCTTCAGAGATTGTGCTATTTCCTTTAAAGAGTGTTAGATTCTGTTTGGTCACATTCATTTTTAGTGAATTAACTAGATTTATAGAACTGCCATTTTCAGGGATGGGTAGTTTTGTCAGCTATCCTTACCATAGGGGTTGTTTAGCAATGTCTGAAAGCAACGTGGCAGGTCGAGGCCTCTTTGGTAAGCATGTTATGGTAAACATGCTTCCAAAAGGAATGATCTATTCCAGGATGTCGATATGCCTTGACTGAGCAACCCTTCTGTGGAGGGAAGATTTTTGTTAGGGATAGTCTAGGTCACTTTTCTCCCTAGTCCTATGCTAAATCCTTAGATTTACTTCTTAGAAATGAGAATGGTGAGGAGGATGAAGTGACATAGACATAGAAGGGATTGTGGGAACGGCTCGTGACATGGCAATATTCATTTTGCTGTACATAGAGCTGCTATGAGTTGAAACAAGCAAAAGTACCTAACAACATATGTATATTTTCTTAAGGTGTGGTCTTTCTGGGATCTGCTCAAATGTCTGAAGCACTGAATAAGGTCTCTCTACGCTGATGGGTTGGGATTCAAAGGCCTCCAGGTCATTGCCATCCCTGGTGAGAGTCACTTTCTGGAGTTAGTTCTCCCGGGGACCTCAAAGAGCTCCGCCTTGCATAGATGCAGTTGGACACTTGGACAAGGTCCGGGAGAACTTCCACGTAGTTATGTCAACGTAGATTGTACACCTCTCGACTCTCATACATCATGCTCCATAAATTTTAGCCTGCCCAGAAACCCTGAATTGCAAGTTTCATCTGTCCAGTGAAACTACTACTTTCTGTGCTTTAGTTCAGAAAGTACCATAAATATAAATGGAGGTCAACATTCAGCTCA
The DNA here is from genome assembly GCA_004026705.1 of Nesogale talazaci. Taxonomy (NCBI): domain Eukaryota; kingdom Metazoa; phylum Chordata; class Mammalia; order Afrosoricida; family Tenrecidae; genus Nesogale; species Nesogale talazaci. Next base: position 48,571 of record PVJH01007455.1, on the reverse strand, counting down.
CCTTACACATCTCTCTTCTCTCAAGTGCTACATCTTTATGCCAACCATTGTCCAATGCTGACAACAGTTGCTTCATCTATCTTGCCCAGATTTATAGCTCATATTTGGGATGTAGTCAATTAATATGACTCTCCTAAGCATAATTCTTTGTGTGCTATATTATCATTCTGGACTCTGTGCCTGTTGCTACTATCCCATTGTGGATGACATTCTCTGCTACAGGATTAAGGTGGGAGGCATCTCAAGGCTCTACTTTACTAGAAAGTGTGATGTAAGTCACCATCCTTTGCTTCCTTGGGGATGGTCTATTGAAAGCTGAAAACCGTACCCCCATCCTGTGTCTCAGATTGATCTTGGACAGAGAGAAACAGGACAGAATCATAGGAAAAGTATGTTCCAGATCTCTGCCTAAAGTGGAAGTGAGATCAGAGGTACCAGAGACTGTGGTATGGAAACTCTGGGACAGGACAGGAGGGCTGTGCCTGGGCTATGGGACTTAGCAAAGGGTAAATTTCTGGGGCCACAATGGCAGGGGCCAAAAGGACCATGTGGCTGAGGGGCTGAGGCCCAGAGAGAGACTCAGTTCTTGCTGCGGACCAAGGATTGCTACTCTTGGTGATCCGTTAGCTCCCTTAATCAGGTCCCACCACTGTGAGTATTGTCTGGGTGCTATGAGTGGCCATTGCCAGGCAGCCCCTGACTTCGCATTGCTGAGGCGTGTTGGGGGAGTAAGGATCCATGTCAAGTCAGTCAAGAAGGACAGAGGATGGAGCCATGCCACTCTACCTTTGAGCTTTTCTCACAATTCTTTGAGAGTCACGAGATGTTATTTTAACCTAAGTAATTCTTAGATAATGGATTAAGATTGACTAGAAGTTTCCTTCTTTAGGAAAAGCTACAGAGGAACAGCTTCGCTCAATCTACCATGCAGAGTACAGGCTAATAATCCTTGTCACTGAGTCCATTCCAACGCTTGGCAACCTGTGGAAAGCGCTGTGCAGGGGGCATACTTAACCTCCTCTAGCTTCCCTGCTTCCATGAGGCAGCAGTCAGACAGGGGTCTCCCCTCCATCTACTGTGCTCCTTTCATGGCACCCTACTTCTAGGCTGGGTTCGAGAATGGCCACACAGGACATTCAGACAAGGCTCTCAGTTAAGGAGATCTATTAGGGGCAACAGCAAGTCGGGATTGGTAAACAGTAAGGATACAGATCGTGGTCTACAGTCACCCCGCTCTTCAGCCAGGAGCGAAGTCTCTCTCGGGTCCTCAGTCTCCCAGCTTCGTGGTCCCTCAGCCTTGTCTCCAGGAGTCTGGAAACCAGTCAGCTGCTCTGTCTCGTAGTCTCTTTTTCTTGGTGCTGCTTCTTGGTCCCCTTCCCTCAGTTTCTATGGTGATCGTCTCCACTTCTGCCACTGGAAAAGATATCTCGACAATGCTCTTCTTCCAATGATCTTGGCTTCTCTCTCTTCTTCCAATGATCTTGGCCTCTCTCTCTTCTTCTAATGATCTTGCCCCTCCCCTCTCTCTCCTGCTTCAAAGATAGCTCATCCTTATAGTGAGGGGGTGGTAACTAAAACAGACTCATCCTTCTGTTAGTGGTACACATGCCCTATTTGAATATCCCTAGTCAATCATTTGGTGGGAGTTATAGAAACATGGATAGAAGGTCATATTAAGAAATTCCACTCTGCCACATGGCCCAATTGAACAGAGTGGGAGTAGAAATTCTTATCTTTCTCCTTCAGAGAAACTGGTGGCTTCAAACTATGGAATTTGTGGTTAGCAGCCAACATGCCACCAGAGATTCTTGTTGATGGGTGGCACCATACAAACGATGCCTTTTTTCAGCTCAAAAGACAGTCTTCTAATGGATGTTTTCCATTAGATTGTGTTCATACTTTTTTTTTTAAACAAACGGCCTACTCTTTTTTAATGCTGAAAGCAGCTCCATTTCCCTGTTTTGATTAAAAAGAAAGTAAAGCTCTAAGAGGTTCAGGACCTTGTTGAGTTTTTCACAGCTAGTTAAGGATAGCATGCAGACCTGTCTGCCTGACTTCACACATGACTCAGAGTAGGCGAATTGCTATTACAAACAGCTCTAACATTTCAGTGCCTAAACACAATGACATTTTGTGAGCGTGCTCCTCTGGTTCACATCCTATTCCAGTGTGGGTTGTCAGCAACACGCAATCTCCTTTTATTAGCCCTAATCCCATTTCTTAGGGGCCTTGGCATTCTCTGCTGATGCAGTTTACCAGCAGACACACCCACAAATCAATCTAATAAGTGGTAAACATCACTTCTCATATTCAATTGGGCATAAGTAAGTGACAGAGTCCTACCTAAGCATAGGGGAGACTGGAAACATACCGTCATGCTCCGCATTTAGGACAAACAAAGTAATGGGATTTGGTCAACAATTAACCAGTCTCCATTGTTGTTGTGTGCTGTCAAGTCAATTCTGACTCACAACGACCCTGTTGGACAGAGGAGAAAGGCCACACAGGTTGTCTTTTGCTGTGGTCTCCATGGCAACAGATTACTAAGTCTTTTCTCTCACAGAGACACTGCTGGATCCAAACCCCCAACATTTCAGTTAGGCATTGGATGCTTAACCATGACTACAGCCAAGGTTCCTTAACTAGTGCTCCTACTCTTTACCTTTAGATATATTATCTCCTGTGCTGCCTCTTGGGAAATATTTACATGCAGCTTGTCAAGCAGGTGGCTATCTGGTGCCATCAATCACCCTGTAGGTGATCAACACAAATCAACACAAATCAGACCCTGAGAGGATTCTCATGATGGACCTTGTCTGGCAACACTATTTCTCTTCATTTCCACCATCATTCCCAAGTTTTTTAGCAATTGGGGTTTCTGAATTTTAGATGTTCTAATCTATGAGTGGAGGAACTTTGGTGGCATCATAGTTGTGCCCCAGACTGCATTGTGCAGTTCAAAACTACCAGTTCCCCTGTGGGAGAAAGACGAGGCTTTCAACTCTTGTTAACAGGTATTGTCTCTGAATAGGGTGAGTTTTAGCCTTTCCTATAAAGTCACTATGAGTTGGCATTGCCTCATGGCAGTAAGGTTTTCAAAAATTTTTTGAGAGAATCTATGAATGGCATCTACATAAATTTAGTGAATGCACTACAGTGGTGTTCCCACCATGCCTATCACACCTCTTAGAATAGAAATACTGTGGCCTCAATACCTTCATTTCTGACCTTTATCTTGTCAGTTTGTCAGGACTTCACAATGGTTTTTTTTTTTTTTTTTTTTTTTTGGCATCACTGCCCTGGTGGTGGGAGTAGGAGGCCCAGCCTTTGCTCCTGTGAGCGGGAATTAAACCTCCATCCCAGTGGGCCGCAGTCCCGCGCACAACCACTACGCCACCGGGGCTCAGCCCACAATGGTATTTTTTATAGTGGCTGCCTATCGGAAAGAATAGTGCTTGAGGTCCTAAAGACTTACCCTAAAAGTAGTGGTCATCTAAGGAAACTGTCAAACAGTCCAAGCAGAAGAAAGTACACCAACCTTGGTGTGATCAAAGGACTTTTAATAAAATCCATGATCAAAGGAGAGGATTTATTAAATTATGATCATTGAATTTGCTGGTCATCTCCCATTTGTCATTTTGTACCCTGGTGGTGTGCATAAGGTTGTAATGCTGGAGGCTGTTTTACTGGTATTTCAAATACCAACAAGCTCCATCGGCACTTCCAGATTATGCAGAAGGAAAAGACTGTTTAATTCTGAGAGATTAATCTCTAAAATCCTTAGGAATAATGGGAAAATATTGTCAGATATATTGCCAGATGTGCCCTGCAGGTTGGAAGACACTTAAATTACATCTGGGGAAGAGGCTTTACCAAGTGGAGTTGCCCTCAGTAGACGGAATAAAAATTTGAGGACTTTCATTTGCTGTTTGGCATAACTCAAAGTGAGAATCGACATTTGCAAACATCCATTAATCAGAATATGGAATTTAGGAAAATTGAAATTGACAAAAATGAAGCAAATTAAGACTGGTATTTCAGTCATTAGTGAGCTGAAATGGACTGGTAGTCCCATTTTCAGTCAGACAAGCACATTATTGATTATGATGTTAATTTTCTCTGAATTTAACATCCTTCTTAATTCATCCTTCGGAAGACTAATAAAATGAGGCTCATATCAGTTAAAAAATTTCCCTTCCCATCTCTAAATCTTGTTTCTACCTTATGTTTCTAACTCTGCCTCCAAGTTCGTCCCTCCTGCATTCTCTGATGCAGTCAAACTGTCCATTACTTTACCAAAGCTCCCTTATGTCTTTCATAGAGTTCCCTGTACCTGAAACCCTTTTCATTTTCATCTCTACTCTTAACAACCTCCATGCTTCAGGGCCCAAGTATACAATGATCTCTTCCATAAAGCCTGCCACCACTTAATTTTGGTCAAATAAAGTTCTCTTTTCTTTGTGTAGCATTGTGTGCTAATCCCATCTGTTTTTCCTCTCATCTTCCCCACTAGACTGAAAACTCCTGAAGGAAAAATTCACGTGAACCTTCCTATCTGACTCCCACCCTGACCAGTGCCTTGTCTCATTCACTGCCGATGGTAAGAACCACTTATTGGGTAAATTAAAAACAGGATCTGATGTCAGCTCTATAAAGACCTCAGTCCCGAGTGAAATTGGCAACAATAAAACCTAACTCACTACCACTGAGTCAACTCTGATTCACAGTCGATCTGTAGGTCAGGGTTGAAACGGCCCCCGTTGATTTCATAGGACAGGGTCTCTATGAGCCAGAAGAGATGCAGTGACAGAGGGTTTGGGGTCTGGGGCAACTTTTGCAGGACTGCAAACTCCATCTTTCCCCTGAGGAGCGGCTGATGGGTTTGTATGTCATCAGGGATCCTAATAGACTTGACAATATCTTTGAGACAAGTTATTTCATGTAAGACCTGAAAGTGTATTTGAATAGTCTCTATTTAAAAATTTTGCATTTTTAGGAAAAAGATTAGATGTATTCCAGGTCTAATCATTTTGGGGGGTACAATCTAGAATCATTTATTACTTTCAAAATGTAGCCATCACCATTATTTTTTTTCATGTAATTTTCATCAGCCCATTAGGAAATTTGCATTCATCTCCTCTCCCCTGTCCCAGACTCTGGTCACTACTTGCTTCTCTAGTTTCTGTTTGGTTGACTTGGCTGACCTCCTACCACAAGTGCTTGTCTATTTGTGTCTGTCTGACTTCAGTTATCCGTAGAATTTTGCCTTTCTTTATGACTGATTTTTTTTTTAAAGAAACAATGTCTTCAAAACATTACATTTTAAATAGCTCCGTATTTTCCCTTTGACAGGAAGCTGCCTATTTCTTAAGGATACTATATGGGCTGATTCTGTAGGAAGAAAGTGGGTATGATTCCTCTGAAATGCATTCCGATTCCAAGTTTCCCCAAAGACATCTAAAATGAGAGAGTGAAATGTGCTTGGGCGGTGTCACCGCAAGTGACTTTCATAACAATGCTTCAGACACGATTTTGTCGTCTGCTTGGCTTGGCCTGAGAGTTGCAAACTTTTGTTCAAAGGCACAATTGCCAGGGCAGCAGGGCAGTTGAAAAGAATTGTGTCTGAGCTCCAATGACGGAGTGAATATGCATCTTCATCAACATTCCAAGTGCATTGAAACTGTCACTCAAAGAGTTAACATCTGTGAAGAGTCTTTAAAAAAAAATGCAATGGAGAGGTTTCAGGCAAAGCATGGGAAGGCTGATAAAATTATCAGTGAATTAAATTCAGGCAGATGGCTTTGAAAAGGAACCAAGTACACACACCTGAGGCAGAGTGCAAGGACTCCCCCTCTGACAGAGGCTTTGTCAACAGGATAAAGCCCCCGTCTTTAAAAAATTCAATCTGGAAACAAAAAGAAGAACAATCTGGATTTTATAGCTGCTGGAAGACTAGGGCATTGTTTCTCTCCTTTTATTTTGTTTTGTTGTTGCTGTTGTTTCAGTGCTTAAGGCAGCAAAAGACACCATAAGCAAAATGAAGCACCCTGGACAGGCATGCACCCTGTGAAAGACTCGGTCTGGCTCACAGTTTGGTAGAAGGCAGAGGGTGGTCTTCTTTGTGCTCTATTCCTCTGCTATCAAACTTGCGACCTCACTGATAGACCCATGGTGGTCACACGTCTGCAGAAGGGGGGCCACTCAGGACCTCTGCTGGCTGCAGCCAGCTACGAAGGAACACTTCCGGTGGCTGAAGAAAAAGCCCACCACCATGCTTACAGAATGAAAAGCCCTCAACCTGCTATCTTCTACTTCCTGAATAGCTCCATTTTGTCTTTGCTTTCGACGGCAACAACAAAATGTGAGAAAACGAAGAGAAATAGAATGTCTATAAGATGAGTGTATAGCATCCTTTTAGGTGTGGGCACGAGTGATGAGAAAATTGTCAATATGTGATTTCTCCCTCAGAATTCTTTCTCTCTTATGTTGCGGTTTGATCTTTATTTCCCTCTGGGCGCTCTCTCTCTCTCTTGCAGGTGACAGGCCCCAGCACATTCGTGCTTGAACGCTGATGGCTGGGCTGCTTCTGAGCCGTGGACTTTGCCTTCGTTCCAGGCCAGATGTTCTGTTTCTCCCTGGAAACAGTTCGCCTCGTGGAACCCTATTATCCAGCCCTCTCTAGAATGGGTGCCAGGGTAGCCTCCAAATCAGCCACGACCAGCGCTGAATCAATGAGACAGCTGGCAGCCTCCCTGGGGAGGGAGCATTTTTTACCTTTTTTGATTCATGTGGTCTCTGCTCGTTCAGATCCAGTGTGCCATGAATGATTTTTCTTAGCGACAGGTGAGAACAAAAAAGCTTTGTAAACCTCATTCAATAGAAGCTGGAGACACAGTGTGCTATTGATTAAAAGGAGAGGATGACGGAGAGGAAGTGTACACACAGTCCACTTGCATTTTGCCCATAATCGACTTCTATGCTTCTGTGTTGGAGCTGTCAAGATTGCCGAGAGGAAAAGCTTGAAAATTGAGAGTATTGTGTTATTGACCTAGGATTAGGATTTTAATCATGTCTCTGAGATTGCGTGTTATTTACAAATGCAAGAAGATGGCTCCTTTTTCATTTTTTAGCTACAACATTCACTGATTTATTGCTCACTTGGCTAAAAATTCCAGCTTGCTTTAATGGGCTTGTTCCCATCATTGAGAGTTTAATGCTTAGGATGTGTATATTTATCAAGCCATGGATTTGGGGAGAAAACATCTACGTTTGCACTTGAGGAAAGATTACAGCTCAGTTGGGGCCTTGCCCAAGGTCAGATACATTTCAGCATACTTTCTTAGTCAGCAAGAAACACCAGTCCCATTGAGGTGTGACAAAACTGGGAGCTCTAGGTTTGGTGTGGTTAAGAGTACCCCCCCCCAAAAAAAAAGTGACAATAACAAAAGTCCGGAACCCTCCAACGCATCATCCCCATCAATCAAGGGAGACATATTGGCAACATGATGGATAGCACCCAGTCAATGACCTTGGTGGGTTAGCCTTTGTCACTTAAGTAACAAAATAAGTCAAAGCAGTGAGTCTACCCACCATCAGACAGAAGCAATAAACAGCAAAGGAAATGGACATTAGTGGCAAATATTGTCCACATTTCTGTGTCACAGAAGCAGGTGTTTTATCATCCAATCAATAAATGGAATTGGATATTTCAGGAAGTGAAAAAAAATCAATGTCATCACTGCCTATTACAGCATGAATTTTTCTCTTTTAACTAACTAGAGGGTAGTGGTCTGTAGAGGAGACACATAAATAAAGTGAAAGCTATTACTACGTATGCTTCTTTCATTTAATTATTTTAAAAGGCTAACCAGTGACTACATTCCATATAAATTGAAGTTTCAATTTCATTTTCAATATATCCGCTCATACACATGCTGGTCAGCATTTACTTGGCAACAAATGGGCTGGCCTTGATGAAAAGCACCTACCTTTGAGAATACTGGTGATTTTGCCACTATAGTCTTGGAACTTGTCTCTCAAGCCATCTCCCAGAGTTCCACAGGTGCACAGGACCTACCTCTTATCCTTTTTCTGGAGTTTAGATATCACTTGGTTGGTCCTAAAATGCAGGAAGGACACCCTATGAGCATATTTCCGGTAAGCATGTGGAAGGAATATGAGTGGGGCACTGGCTAAGCCATCTACTGCTGTTTTAGTGATCATAGCTGCTGTCCTGGCAATGCTACCAGTGGGTGGCTTCGACAAATTGATACATATTTTCTCCCACTTTAAACTCACTGCCATCTAATTGATGCCCACTCATAGTCACCAGGAAGCCTCCTGGTGCAGTGGTGATCATGATCAGCAAGGTCAGCAGTTCAAATCATCTCCAGAAAAAAACTTTCTATTCTTATAAAGAGTTGCAGTCTTGAAAACTCCCAGTGACAGCTCTTCTTCTTCCTAGAACAGGGGTCTTCAAACTATGACCCACGGGCCACATCTGATCTGCAGAGGGCATTTATCTGGTCTGCTGGGTGTTTTTGCTGCCACTGCCTGTCCTGCTTAGCAGCTGACTCATCCCAACCTGCAGTGCACATGTGTGGAGTGTGCACTGCACTCTCCAACTCCCCTCCTTCTCTCTGTCTCTCCACATCTCTCAATCTCTGGTGTGATTGGACGGATCATGAACTTGCCTGTGCAGATTCTGCTGCTACCAGAGGATGGAAAAAGTTAGGATTTTTCTTTGAGTCAGGATTTATTATTTTTAATTTGGCAGTTAGTAGGGCCCCCCTTTTTTTTGCGGGTAAGGGGGGGCCTTTTTTTCCCTGAAGTTAAGAGGTTTTTTTTTTTTGTAGATATGTGAGCCTTTTTTTTGAAGTTAGGAGAGGCGTTTTTTTAAGTTGGTTAGTTGGTTGGGGGTTTTTTGGGGGGGGGGGGGGGGTTGCATCACAGTGATAACACAAATAGTCAGTGCTCAGTGCTAATGCAAACTGCCAGTGCTCAGAGGTAATACAAATAGTGCTCAGTGGTAATGATGATTGTAAGTGCTCAGTGTTAATGTAAATGGCCAGTGCTCAGTGTTACGCATGGGGCTGCCAAACTGGTAATCTGCCTAGGGCCTCATGGGAACTTAATCCAGCTCTGCAGACAGCTGAGGAGTAGGAAACCCAATTTAATTGACAATAAGTGCCTCTATATTCTGATTGCTATACAGTTGTGTATGATGTTGTATGTTGTGTGCTGTGTAAACCCCGGTTCACACTGTTGAAATCTCTGAGCAGTGTGTGTTCAGCCATATGCTTGTGTGGCAGAACTCAAATTAGATTTGGAAGACAAATGGAATATGTGCCTTCTTTTTTCCTGCAGTGAAATCTGATCACATGGGTTTCTTACCCATGCCATCAGATTCCTGTGGGAGTTCACAGATTGCAGTGTGGTTCACACAGGGTAGTGTGAACTGAAAAGGTGGTAGAGGAACCGGCTCTGTAATCATACCTGTTCCTGTACCACACCAGTGTGAACCTGAGGTAAAAGTGGAGTTACATCAATATGGGTGCTGGTGAGACTGAAATGATGTGGACTAGTAAGGCTGCATTGATGGACACTGATCAGACTGGATTGATGGGCATTGCAGTCTATCTGTCTCTGTGTGGGCAAAGTTATTGCTGGTATATTGTATATATATATATATATATTTGGAACTATATATATATATGTGTATAGCCATTTGGAATTCCTAAGAAGCAATTATATCAAGAAAGAAAAATTGATTCCAAGTATAGGATATTCAAAGAACAGTGGACTTATGATTACTTTTTCATGTAATACAAGAAAAGAGCTGGGTGCTTAGTGTGCCAGACACTATGTTCTGTGTTCAAAGAATCCAATTGGTGTCAATAATATCAAACTCAACATAAAGATAAATATGATTGTTTGGCTGGAGAGGTGAAAAAAGATAAAATATTAAAACAGAAAAATACATTGACAACTCAGCAAAATACTTTTGTGAAGCAGAAGCAGCTAAATATTTCATCACTGCGAGCACATTTTCAAGTTGCCAAGCTAAGAGCGTGCATTCGCAGACCATTCGTCGAGGGCGAATTTGTTAAAGAATGCCTTCTTTCTGTTGCCAAAGAGATGTGCCCAGAGAAGACTGATTTATTTAGTACTGTGAATATTTCAGGACCTATAATTACATGAAGGATTGAAGAAATGGGAGAAAATTTGCATCAGCATTGTCAAAACTGCAAAAAAACTTCCCTATTTTCCCTTGGCACTCGATGAAAGTAATGATGTTTGTGATTCTGCACAGCTTCTAATTTTTATTAATGGGACAAATGACTATTTTGAAGGACAAAAGACCTTGCTGCACTTCAAAGCATCAACGAAACAACTACAGGAGAGGATATCTATGAAAAGTTTTGCCAAACTGTGAATGGTTTGGAGCTGGGCTGGGCTAAACTAGCCAGTGTGACAACTGATGATGTGCCTAGCATGGTGGGGTCTAAGAAAGGAGTAATTGCTCACATTAACCAAGAGGTGGCTAAACATAACCATTCTCATCCAATAGCCATACACTGCCTCATCCACCAACAAGTGCTGTGTGGTAAATCACTGAAGTGGGACTCTGTTATGAAACTGTGGTATCTTGTGTTAACGTCATTAAAGCTAATGCACTAAATCAGACAACTTTAGGAATTTCTGTCTGAGCTAAATGTTGCCTCTGAAGATGTTTTGTACCATACAGAAGTTCATTGGCTGAATCAAGGGAGAGTTTTGAAACATTTCTATGACTTCCATAGATTACAGCTTTTCTGCTTTCAAAAAACAAAGAAGTACCAGACAATGAAGCAGAATGGAAATGCTTTTCTGACAGATGTAACAGAGCTACTCAACAGTTTCAATGTGCAACTTCAAGGAAAGGGGAGCTCATCTGTGATATACAATCACATGTGAAAGCATTTAATGTAAGATTAGGCCTCCTCATCAAACAAGTGAAGGAGGAAAATTTCTGTCGTCTCCCCACAACTCAAATTCTGTTAGCAGAAGAACCTTTGGTTGCATTCCTCAACAAAACATGTGTGGATTCACTGTAAAAGTTGCAAAGGGAGTTCCAATTGAGATTTAAAGAACTTCATCTCCATGAATAGGACGTACAGCTTTTCTGTAACCCATTTTCTATTGACATTGAAAATGTGGATACAATTTACCAAATGGAAATGGCTGAACTACAGAATTGTGACTCTCTGAAAGACGCATTCAAGTCAAACAGCCTTCCTAATTTCTATGCTTCTCTCCCCTCTGAGCCATATCCTAACTTTAGGAACCATGCACTCAAAATGGCAACCATCTTTGGCAGCACTTATGTCGGTGAACAGACTTTTACCAAAATGATTAAATCTCCAACCAGATCTAGACTAACTGATGCACACTTGCATCACTTGTTACGACCATCAGTGACAAATCTGTAGCCGGACATTGATCATCTCATTAGCCAAAAGCAGACTCATAGTTCCCATTGAAATAATGGTAAGTTTGTTGATTTAACTTTACTTTTTCTTCATTTTAAATATTGTATTTGCTCCCATTTTGTTTTTTCACTTCAAAATAAGATATGTGCAGTGTACATAGGAATTTGTTTATAGTTTTTTTAAAGCTTTAGTCCAACCCCCCCTCCCCCCCAATGGTCTGAGAGACAGTGAAACCCCCTCCTGTTTAAAAGGTTGGAGGACCCCTGGCCTAGAGACTGAATTAGTTCTTTGTAGTCTTCCCTATTCTCCTGACCGCAGGAGCTCTAAAACATCATTCTTTGGTCATCATTTGGGGTTTGGGGTTCACGTGATGATCACTTTTTGTGTGCAAGCTGGTAGGGCAGAGTTGCAAAGCCATTACTTAGCATCATCAAGAAGAGAAGCAATTCCTGGGATGTGTTTTTGCCCCGCTTGTCAGAGTGGGTTTCACTCCAGCACAAGGGAAGCAGTCATGTGGGCCGTCTCCCTTCTGGAGGCCTAATTTAGTTGTTTCTCCCTCTAATTGTGTGGCTCCGTTTTTTAGCAACAATCCCTTGGCTGTACAGAACTTTACACAATTCCTTGTTAGGAGGTCAGGCATAGGCTTTTGAAGAAGAAACAGGGAGCCTGTGCACTTTAAAGGACAGCGCCACGATGGCCTTCCCTTCACAAAGAACATCGGGGTTAACTTACTCTGGAACCTTTTTAATGAATAGTCAGTAATCAGCAGCAGCTACAGCAAGTGCTTGAATTTTCTCTTTTATGTGCCACGAGTCCATAAATTAAGCATCTGATTCTGATTGCAGTCATGAATGCCTATGCCTACTGCTTCCTCCCTACTGCTCATAACTCCTGCGTCAGCTCTGGCCCTGTTTGAAGCATTATGAAAATGGAGGGCATGTCTCTTTTCAACATGTTTAATTTCCATCCACTCTAAATGTCATAATGGGAAAAGGATATTGGCAACTTCTTTTGCTATTGCTACTTTCCATCTTGAACTTATTTATGGTTCAATTTTGCAGACAGTAGTATTTTGTTCCTGAAGACAAGACATGGAGTTTATACCAGACCCTATGGAACTGAATTGCCAAGGGTGTTGTCTTTTTTCTTTCTTCCCTCCAGAGCTCAATCTTAATTATCAGCTTCCAACTGACCTGTTCCTCCAAGGCTTTGCACATCCTCTTTTTACCACATAGCATGTATTCCCCCTTTTCCCCTCTGCCTTGTTTCTCAAGATCTCCAATTCTAACAACAACTCAAACTAAAGCTTTCAACTAAGTTCTATGCAGCTAAGATACTCTAATACATTATTTAAGAGTCTCTCTAGAAATTTTCTGATTAAAACAGTGTTATATATGACAGTTATGACTCCAGACCAAGCCACAAAGTCTATATAACCCAAAGTATGAGTTAAATATAAATATTTAAAACTAAAAAGGAGCATAAAAATATTATTGCAATATTAGCATCAATAAAATATTAACCGCTTTATATATGCCAGGTGCTGTTTTAAGTTCTTTGCAAGTATTAATTCGTTTATTCCTCACAGTATTTCCATAAAGTAAGTTCTATTATTATGCTCATTTTTTACAGAGGAGAAAATTGAACACAAGAAACTGAAGTAGCTTCTCAAGTCTACATGCCCGTTTCCCTCCAATCTATTCTGATTCATAACAGCATGTGGAACAAAGAAGAATTGGCCTACACGGTGTCCAAGGCTGTAATCTTTACAGGACCTCCCGTGGACTCGTTGGTGGAATGGAACAGCTGGACTTTCAATGACCTATTAAACGATCAACTTTGAAGCAACTCAGTGCTTAACCACTGTATTATTAGTGTTCTTTCAGGTTTGCATGGCTAATAAGTACCATAGTTGGAATTTAAGCCCAAACACCTTAATGCAAAAGTCCAGGCATTTATCTATTAGGTTAATGATATTTAATTTTTTTGAATTTTTGGTTAGTAATGGATAACAGAAAGAAAGGTTAGAGGACAGCCTTAGTCAGATATTGATTTTGGGATATTGACTTTGGGATATTGATTTTGATTTCTCCCTGGTTCATATCTTGCTTGCAAGAAAGAATTGAGATGAGGGGCAAAATTCAAGTGAGTTGGAGAAATGAGTTGAACAGAAGCAGTGAGTTTATTAAAGAAGATACTTTAGAAAAATGCAAAAGGCCCTTAGTGAGTCCAAAGTGCTTGGTAGAATGTAGAGCTGGACCTTTCATTCTGCTAATGATGGACCTTCCCTGTTGGCTGGCTTTCTAGGGGGCCTTCTCTTTGGGGCTGGTTCTTCTCTTCCCAGGTATGTGTATCTTTGCAAACCCACAGCCTAGATTTTATGTTGTGTCCTTGTCTCCAGACCCAACCCCATGAGCCTGCTTGATCATGGTAGGGGTCAGCTGAGAATCTTCCTCCTCTCAGTTTTTCACCATCTCTGGTCTCTGACATCGGTGAGGGCATGTGTCTTTGCTGCCTTTCACCCTCTCTTGTGCTGGAGAGGAATGTGGAGGAAGCTCTACTTTGTTTCAGATTCCATCAGATTATTGCCATCATCATCATCCTCTCCTCCACCAGCTTGCAGAAGCCACTCAACATATCCAACAATGGACAATGTACACCACCCTGACTGCATGCACATGCCAAAGACGACATAGCATTTTTTTAGACATAGAGTTAGAGTCAACTTGCCAGCCGCCACCAAAAATAGCAATGGAGGCGGGGTGAAGTCTTAAATCAGTAGGGGATCTTTATGAATCACATGTTATGATGTGGAGAAAACTTTACTAAGGTGTGTCACCTGTTGATGAATTTTACTTCAATGTCTTGATTTTTCTTTTACTTCAGTAAGTCTTGAGAATAGAGAAAACTTCATCTTTCCAGAGCTTTTGCATTCGAGTGCTGAGTTTCTCATGTATGGAACATGGCAAAGTCATTCATGCAAAGCAAACAGCTCAACCTCTTCAAGGAAGGATCCCCTCTGACCCCTAAGGTATTTCTCTCATGACGTCCTCCCTCAGGCCAATCTCTTCATGGATCCCAGTATCAATTCCAACACATTTACCCAACTAATATTGTGGAATAAATGTCACCTTTGAATACCGAATATTGATATTCCTAGGAGCAAAATGAATTTATAGTTTAAACCTGAAATGTCTTGTGTCATTTCGTCAGCCAAGGACAATGACTTCTGTCATTTTCTGTTCTATTTGTCTCTGACTTGCCTGAGAAGAGAGCAGTTTTGAATGGGGGAGACCCAGGAGAAGAATTGGGTAGAATGTAAACATTGTGGAGAAGTAAAGGGTTTAGCTTTGCATTAGGTAAGCAGAATTTCAGCAAGTCCAGATCAGCAAATTTGTGCAATGTTCTGGTAAGCCACTTCCCTTCAGCAGCCCACTCATTAATTTTCGGAAGCTTGACAGAATGGCTAAAAGGATGATCAATTTCAAGTGTCACTCCTGGCGTGTTTTTAGCCGTATGCAAGAGGAGTTCCTGACAAGTAACCCTGTTCATGCCCTCAAAATGTCTCTTATTATTAAATATTGGGGGAAAGCTGAAATAATGAAACCAGTGGCTTTTTTTTCTCTATCTTCTTTTTCTGTCATCCGAATGGTTGGTTCAGATGATGCGATCAGTGTCCATTACTGACTTTCAGGTGGGCTTCAGCACTCCAAGTAGCAAAACCTTGGAAGAGTTAATATGTTTCTAGACAACTTCTTTTCCTTAACAGATGTGTGTCAACAAACAGGATATCCCTACTAACTTTCTAATAGCTGCACCACATTGTTATCTGGTAGGTGAAATCTTGACCCTTTTCTTCTATCTTGACCCTTTTCTTCTACTTTGTTTACTCTGATGTGTGTGTGTGTGTGTGTGTGTGTGTGTGTTAGGCAGAGAGGTAGCTGGTTTTACTGAGAACATGGTCATCTTTGGGAATTGCAGGTAACCTTATAGGACTCTCTCTATCAGATTCTTCGTATTCTTGCTTTTGCTTCTCGTTTTCTTTTGTTTACTCTATGTGCCCCCTCCCCCCTTCACTCTCAAAAGGTTGCCCCTTTCCCTCTTCTTCTTTTAGGCTACATCTCTTTTTTAAAAAAAACAGAGAGATCTTTATTAAACGCAGTGGCAGAATATGAAGCTATTACTTCTTGAAGTGTCCTCCATCTAGGTCTGCACATTTCTCTTTTTTTCTTATTCTTTCCAGTTGTGTGTACGTTTACAGAGAAAAGCTGTTTTCCATTCCACAATCCATACACATTCTCATTACAGTCCCCTGCAGGGCAGCCTTCCTCACCCCTTCATCCTGTGTTTCCCCTATCAAGTTCTCCTTCGTCCCTAAGCCTGATGCTGCCTACATCTGGTCTTTGACCTGTTTTCTCATCACTTTGCCAGAGTATCGGTCAGGGAAAAACCATCCAAAAGCCCTCAGCCAAAGTGGGGAAGAAGAAAGCCCAAAGCTGCCTGAACCATCGAAAAACTCTAGAAGAAAGTTGCTGAGCTGGGGAAGGGCTCCTTTAAGTCTGCCTGGGTCTTAGGTAGGCTGGAAGCTGAGCGGGAGTGTGGCATCGCCACTGAGCTCTCCCTGTGGACATTTGAGACCAGCGAGTACTATGTGACCACCATCGATGCCCCTGGAAACAAAGACTTTATTAAAAACATGGTTACATAAATATCACAGGCTGACTGTGCTGTCCTTATTGTCGCCTTTGGTGTTGGTGAATTTGAAGCTGGTGTTTTTAAGAATGAGCGGACCCATGAACATTCCCTTAGAGCTTACACACTGGTTGTGAAACCGTTAATTGTTGGTGTGAACAAAATGGAATCTACTGAACCATAAGAAGTATGTGGAAATTGTTTAAGGACCTACATTAATAAAATTGTCTACAACCCTGACAGAATGACACTTGACCCAATTTCTGGTTGGAATGGTGATAACATGCTGAAGCCAAGTGCTCGTATACCTGGGCTCAAGGGATGGAAGATTACCCACAAGGATGGCAATGCCAGTGGCCTACACTGTTTGAGGCTCTGGATTGTATCCTGCCACCAATTTGCCCTACTGACAAGCCCCTGTGCTTGCCTCCCCGGGGCACCTACAGAATTGACAGTATTGACACGGTCCTGTGCACAGTAGAAACCGGAGTTCTGAAGCATGGCATGGTGGTCACCTTTGTTTCAGTGAATGTTGCCACTGAAGTGAAGTCTGTTGAAATGCACCATGAAGCTTTGAGTGGAGCTCAGCCTGGGGACAATGTAGGCTTCAGTGTCAAGAATGGCTGTGTCAAACATGTTAGCCGTGGGGCCATATGGCCATATAGCAAAAATGACCCACTGATGGAAGCAACTGGCTTCACTGCTCAAGAGACCATCTTGAACCATCGAGGCCAAATCAGTGCTGGAGACACAGTGCTGGACTGTCCACCCTGCCCATGTCGCCTGCATGTTTGCTGAGCTCCAAGAGAAGATTGATAGCTATTCTGATAAGAAGCTGGAAGATGGCCTCAGATACTGGAAGTCTGGTGATGCGCCTGTCATTGACATGGTCCCCTGGGTCCTTTTGCTGTCTGAGACATGAGACACACAGCGGACAAGAAGGCTGCTGGAGCTGGCAAGGTCATCAAGTCTGCCTCGAAGGCTCAGAAGGCTCCATGAGTAGTACCCACACCCCCTGCCACCCCAGTCTCAATGCCAGTGCACGAGCAGTCTCAGACTGTTGTCTCCATTGGCCATCAGAGTTGGATAGTAAAAGACTGGGTGATGGTAGCAATGCATTGTAAAACTTTCAGAAGGAAAGGAATGTTTGTGGACCATGTGTTTCTTTTGTGTGTGGCAGTTTTAAGTTACAAATTTTTAAAATCACTACTTTTTATTTTCATTTATTTATTTATTTTGGGGGGACATCATTGCCTTCTTGTGGTCGTGGGAACTACCCAGCACTGCTCCTGAGAGCTGCCACTGGATTTGAACCACCAAGCCTGCGGGTTGCAAAAGTCACTACTTTATAAATGGAAAAAAAAAACTTGACCAAACATTTGTCACAGAATGTTGAGATCCATTGAAACAAAGTTTAATCAGAAAAAAAAAATGTTTATCCTTGTGAAGATGTTGCTCTTTGAATTTTTTTGAGGAGGGCATCACTGCCTCTTGTGGTCGTGGGTGCTACCCAGTGCTGCTCCTGAGAGCTGCCGCTGGATTTGAATCGCCAAGTCCACAAGCCGCAGTCCTGCACTCAACCACTTACGCCACCGGGGCTCACCCCGCTCTTTGAATTTTGAATGGTTTATTTTTCTAAAGATGATGGGCCTCCCTGGTGCTGTCATTCACCTTGCAGAGGGTCCATGCACTACTGATACCAATGTCCCTTCTCTCTGTACCTTGCCATAATAATTCTACGCTCTTCAACTTACAGTATAGTGGGTTATGTACTGGGTTCCTCATCTTTGAACCCATCAGATTGTCCTGAAGAGAAAGATGAGATTTTCTGGTACCACGAGGATTTACAGCTGTGGAAACCCCACAGGGTCAGTCACCACACTGTGTCCTGCTGTTTGATGGCAGTGAGTTTTTTTGCTCTTCAGTTTTCACCATGTCAAAATAGCAGTTTTGACCTCCTCAAGAGGCTCAAGTCATGTTCCTTTCATGCATTCTTTGAATGTGAGGTACAAAAAGAAGCTTGAAGGGGCATGTCCATATTGTTAGCTAGAAGGAGGCTGGTGAGTAAGAAAGAAGTGATGGGAAGACTCTGGTAGGAATCTGAACACAGAGGAGGGGTGGAAGAGACCCGTGTCTGCACAAACTTCTGCAGCACAAAGAAATGTGAAGAGCAGAATAAAACACATTTCCTTATAAAACACTTTTCCTAATCCATGAAGGGGACTCAGAGATATTGGAGATAAAGAGATGGCAGGGGAAAGAAGGGCAGGATATTCATACTACTCCCACAATGACTCAAAAGACTCTTGAGTTTGGGGGTCTAAGATTAGAGCCTGAAATCTGAGGTGCTGGGATGCGTCCACCTGCAAAGAGGACAATAAAGAGAACTATCCAGGAGCAGAAGGCCTACCAGAAAGTGAGTCTATGTTGGGAGGCATGTCATTAAGATTATGAAGTCTGGCCTGCAAGCTTTGCCAGGCTTTTTACACTAGTCCAGGGCCCTTTGGATTTATTTCCCATCTATCCTCCTCAATAAACTTACCCTTTCTGTTTTGACTCTTGTGTGAATTTTGCACTTCCCCTGACATCTTTCTTGTGAGCAGGACAAGAACTGGGGAGTGGAGAGGCTTGAAACGCCAATTTTCCTCCTGGTAACCACATTCTTGTCAGACTGTTCTGCTACCCTCTGAGAATAAGGAGGTACATCAGCTGTACGATGGAGAAAAATTCTTTGGTACAACTTCCCTGGCATTTTTTCCCTCACTAAAGCAGTTTTCTCTTTTCTTAAAACTTCTCCCCCATGATCATGCTATGTTGTTTGAGAAAATATATCAAGATTACTCATTTGGGGTACCCCCAAAACAATGGCCATAACTTTTCTATTTGACCCAACCATCTGGGATATAGTTGACCCAGCCCAGCCCCTTGGGACCCATTGTTTTTGTTTCACTTCTTTATGGTTTTATTGACATATAATTCATACACCATACAAACCAATGGTTTAAGCATATCCACTATATATTTTTAAAGCTGTACAATCATCAAGAACATCTTCTGTCCTGATGTCTATGGCTCATATCATGGACAATGTTTAACCATTTCATTGTCTGTTGGGATGGCAGTATTTGCGGATCTTGGCTTCAATTCCTTTGTTTCATTGAATTTGGTCAACTTATGTTATCTGCAGTGTGCTTGAAGGGGGGAACAGGAGAAAAATATTCTCTATTCCAGGTATAGAGACCTTATTACAAATATATAGAAAATTCTAAGGAAGCTATGACTAAGGACAGATTAAACAATGCCTAGTTCTGCACATCTAAGACTGCCTAACGGTCAAGTAGTGAACGTAAGTAAATGACAGAGGATGAGCTAAGGACAGACAAGAGAAGATCTATATCCTTCAAAGACGACAGCTGCTACTTGACTCCTCTGCTTCTACTCTTCAGAAATGTGTGAGCGACATGAATTTGCCTCTTTGCTTGATTTGATGCCAATTATGCATGCTTAATTAAATATATTTGTAAAGGAAAGAAAGGAAGAAGGGAAGAAAAGCGAAAAGAAAGCTGTCAGCAGACTTGAAACACACTGGCAGCTTGTTTGTGACTTCTGCAGTAAACACTATAAAATTCTGGAGACAGACTATTATAATTTTGTTACACCTGGGAACCTTAATGTTACCACAGTGTTTCTGGCAAAAGCTTTTGCATGAACACTTTTCTAGATGAATGTTCATCCGCTCAATTAAAAGTCTGTGACTGATCAGAATGTAAAATTCTGAACTAAGCCTGGAAACAATAAACTGACTAATTAAACAATATTACATAGTTCCCAAATACAAAGAACTATTAATTTATAAAGCTAATTGAATTGGAATCCAGCAAAACTCAAACCAGAGTTACATTTTAATTGCCATTTTACTTCAGAAAGTATCAAAGACCATTGATGATACTGTTGGTTGAGGGTTTTTAACAAACCATCCAGTTTTAAAGACAAGCCTTTATTGTAATGGCAGTAGAATGAGGAGCTTTATGGAGCAGGAAGCTGGGAGTGCATTTGATTTCCTTTCTTTCTTTTTCTTTTTTAATTGCTCAGGACTTTAAAAGTGTAGCCGACAAGAGGACTTCAACTAGCTCATGGAAAAATTCCATTTTTTCTTAATTCTATTTTTCCGTGAAAATTTTGAAGCCCTTGAATATATAATAATCTTCTAATGTGAGCATATACCTGTGCTTTCTTTGCTTCTTTTCTAGAAGGCTGAAAGATATATTTTATAAAGCCAGTTGTTTTCAGTTCATTGAATCTCTTAAGAATGATTTCCTTTGTCTTCAGAGAGCTGTCAGACTGTTGATCATCATCTTGGCTTTGATGTCCATCAAGAAGAGACACACAAAGGGATGGTCAAGAGACCTCTCTGACACGGTACTCCACCCCCACCCTAGATGTAAATTGATTGACTAAACCAAGTGAAGAGCATGTACAAACAACATGACGTGGGAAAATGGCACACACTTGTCCTAACTGAGAATGGAGCACTGCAGAATTATCTGTGTTTCTGTTCAGATATATTCCTCAGAGGTTCCCTTCAAGGGAAGCCTCAAATCCCATGAGCTATTATCTCAGTTCAAACAACCTCATACAGGGGCTGAGCCCCGGTGGCATAGGGGTTGAGTGCAGGACTGCAGCCCACGAGATTGGCAGTTCAAATGCAGCAGCAGCTCTCAGGAGCAAGGCTGGGTAGCTTCCATGACCACCAGAGGGCAGTGATGCAAAAAAAAAAAAAATAAACAACCCAACCTCATCCAGATTTGAATGTCATTTCAATTTTCCTCATCAGTGAATTCCATCTAGTTTCTATTCAGGGCTTGAGCACGTGCAGCTGGACTTTTCTGAGAGCCTTAAGTGCAGAGCTGTTCCTATTCCCCCCACTCCCACCTCCTACCTAGCCCCAGATTCCTTACAGGCCTGCCGGGAAGCCTCCCCTACAGCTCTTTTTATCAAGTGTGAGGGTCAATGCTCTCAATTAGGTTGGCTAGACTTGGGCGCCCCCTAGTTTGGCTGGACATTAGCCTTGTCCCCCTCGGTGGAGAACAGTGCACTAGCCCAGTGCATGCATCTCTTCTCTGCCTGCCCTTGGGCGAAGCCTCCGTGCTGTGCTCAGGATGCTGGTATGTAGTACAAAAGAACAGCGTGAAGGAAGCTGGGAACTCAGCTGTCAACGATGATGTCTAGTGGGCTCTACTATTCGGCTTCTAGTTCTTCCCTACCTTCCTCTCACCGTACTTATGGCAGATCCACAAATGAGGGTTGTGGTAAGTGTGACACAGGATTTTAGACTGAACAACTCCAGGACTTGAAAGTTGAAGGTCAGAGGCAGTAGCAGTGGAATGAATGGGAAGACAAACAATTGCAATTAAATTGCCACCAATACACCTCTGTGAGGAAGGAGATAAAGAAACAACATGCATGGAGGAAAAATTTATAAGGCTCCTTTAAGGTTTTGCACAGAAAAGAAATAATCTATTTTCTTGCAGGTATTGGCTTACTGCTTTGAACTAGAATAGTCTTGTCATATGACTACTCTTTCTCTCCTTTGAATGCTTCATCTCTCTCTTTTTTTTCTTCCCAGGCATAGAAACTACTTCTTATGTGAACTGCACTAAATTCAATAAAGCCCTGCTTCTTTGGCAGTAGAAAACCATACAACCCCAAGCTTGTCTCTCTGTGAACAATGAGTTTGAATACACACACATATACTATTCTATATTAACCTCTTGATCATCTCTTTGCTTAGGTATGTATTAAGTAAATTAATTTTTATAATCTCGGCAAACTTCCATCGGTTTTCGTTTTGTTTTACTCATTACTATTGCATGGAGAGTTAGTGTACTAGTCAATGCTTTCTAACAGTACCCACCTCCACCCCCTGAGCCTCCTACTCTAGCTCCAAATTATGGCACTTGTAAAAAAAGCTAATAGTATAAAATCTTGCAGTTAAACAAGTGGCCAACTAGCAGGGCAGCGACAAAGCCTACATGGAAAAAACACACCAGTCTGTGTGATCATGAGCTGTCAATGGGGATAGGTACCTGAAGTTCAAAAACAAGCAATCAAATTGGTGTGAAGGAATGTCTGTAAGGTAATTAAGCAGTCCCTCACAGAAGGGCCATGTGGAAGGGATGATATATCCAGGTATATATCCAGGGTATAGCACTGAGAAAACACACAACTTTCCTCGAGTTCTTTAATTTTTTCTGCCCTTGATATTATAGTCTAAGTTTTACCTCATTAGTCTTATTAGACCTGCGGATGTTCATTTGTACAATTAAGGTAATTTTGATGCATGAAATAAATCCTTCAGAAATAGTAACCAAAGTAATGAGTCCAAAAAGGGACTGATAGCAGTGATGACTGTATAGCCCTAATGGACGGGAACAAATAACATGATTATAGATTAGCGGACACCTTGGATATAAGATAAGTCAATAATAATAATAATATATACTATATAATATAGTAATAAGGGTTCTCTGGGCATAGAGTGATGGATGGAGGAGATAAATGGGAGCTGCTATTAAAGAGTTCAATAAGAAAGAAAATGTTTTAAACTGATGGTGGCAGCAATTGTACAATTATGCTTGATCTAATTAAATATGGATTGTTATAATATCCGTAAGACCTTCCAATGACATGATTTTTAAAAATGAAATCTCTCTTTTCCTTAACCTAGACTATGTTATAAATAATTGGAACGATAACATCAACATAGTCAAAAAGTGTTTCTGAAGATGTAACCTTTCACATTATATTTTTAGATAGTGCATAAAAGTGCTTGAACATTCATAGAATTTATATTTGGATGGCACCTTA
The DNA here is from genome assembly GCA_004026705.1 of Nesogale talazaci. Taxonomy (NCBI): domain Eukaryota; kingdom Metazoa; phylum Chordata; class Mammalia; order Afrosoricida; family Tenrecidae; genus Nesogale; species Nesogale talazaci. The sequence goes on along the minus strand of PVJH01007455.1, from coordinate 25,541 downwards.
TTCAGTAACAAAGTAATAATTCATATGTAAACCCAAATTACATGGAGTTTTATAATATCTCTAGCCTGTTCGTATTATTATCCATGCCTGCCAGCATCTGCTCATTTTCTGACCCTGTTTATAAAAATATTCTCTGGAAGGTGTATAAAAGTTTAGCCTTCCAATTTCAGAGTGCCAGGGAAAATGAGTATCTGAAGGGGACTCTCTATATTTCTATTTTCCAATCAAGTAGGGCATTTTGCTGTCCTCCATAATTCACACCCAGAGTAAAGACATATTTTCACCTGAATTTTCTCAGCCCAGGATGTGTGCTGATAGGCCTGTGCTTTACAAGCAGAGAGAAAACCTACCTCTGGTTGTGGAGAGATTCTTTAAAAAATGTCTTGGTAGTAGAATGTGTCTGACATTCCAGTCTAGAAGCACAGGTCTTCCTCTGCACGCTCCTTTCTCTCTCACCCTCTCTTTTTTAACTCGATCCAAAGCAAGTCTTGTGGAATCAAATGCTGTCTTTGCCTTGAAGAAATTGTGGAGGTTCTTTGTTATAGTTCTCCTTTGTTAGCATCTCTTAAAAGTACAACAAAGCCTTTCACTTACTTTGGGATATGTATCGACAGACAGATTCCACCCTTCCCACAGAGAGCAGAGAGGTTTGGTTCCCAACCAGAAAATGTCTAGTTAATTTACATCATTAATCTACTCCTTCGAATGATGACATAACTTTCTCTCTAGTGAACTGAAATCCTGCTCACATGATTGGGTGTCCCCAGAAAGTGGGTTAGTAGATCAAGTAACTTTAAACTATGTTGGAGCTATCCGGAAGATGTGTAGGACTCTTAATATCTTAATTCAGTTTAACATGCTCTGAGCCTATTTTCCAGAATTTATCCTTTCCACCCCGATATCCAAAGGAACCTTTGTGGTACAACAGTGAAGTGTTCAGCTATCAGCTGAAAACTGGATGGGAGAAGACCAGTCAGTGGTTTCTCAGTAGGAGTATCTGGCCGTCTGCTTCTATAAATCTTTATAGAATTTATAAATTCTATAATTTATAGAATTACAGCCAAGAAAACCTTACATTGAAATTTTCCTGTTACGCTATGAGTTTGAATCAATGGAATGGCACCCAATTCTCATAGCCACCTTATCCACTAACTAGTCTATACTGTATACATGTTGACTCCTTAACAGGGGTCAGAAATTCTAGATCAGAATATACACTGATTCATGGGTGTGGAGGGAGCTGTGCTAAAGCATTCAGAGGGTAAGGTTTAAAAGAACAAATTTGAGGAAGAGGTCTGATGTGATCATCCATGTTGATCTGTGGCAGTCATGTAACCTTGTGTCAATTTGAGGATTATGAGTGTAGGGGTGGAGTCTTGCCTGTCAATCTGGAGATAGTCTATGTGACCTCTGTGTGGGCATGACTTTCTCCTGAGAATTCTGGGAAACCTGGTCATATTTCCCCCTTGGAGACTCACAACTCGGACCCTTGGAGATGCTCTACTGACAAGGCACAAGGCTGACTCCCTGTGATACATCCTGGAGGAGAAGCCACATGGGCTTACCCTGATGAAACCAGACCTCTGAAGCAGGGAAAGTCATGAAGAGACTCTTGCCAGTGCTGAGATGCTTGAGGAGCCACAGAGAGCCCCCTGCCAGCACTGAGACACTTTCAGCACCACTGGATACACAAGACTCTGCACCCACTGGCCGGTGATGGTCCTGGTGTCACTGCATGTGCTTTGTGAGTCTAAAGAGGTCTTTATAGGTTGTATCGGACATATGGGCTAATATTGGACTTATGACCTTGTACTGGACTGGGCTGGGATGTTTCCTCAATGTTCAATGGCTCTTGTATATACACATAAGTGTTTCTATGGATTTGTTTCCTTAGTCTACCCAGACTAACACATAATCTGAGATGAGGACTCCTGTCAGAGTGAACCTGTTGAAGAAAAGGTCCATTGAGAAGCACCAAAAGGGAGGGAAAACTGGGATTGGTTAGCTTGTTGTGTCTGACTCCACAGGGAAGCGTGGGGTGTAACTGAAGTGACCTGAGGTGGGGGAGCTCTCCTATCCTGGTTCTACTATCAGCTATCAGCTAAAAATGGTGCGGAAGGTGAAGCAAAGTGATTCCTGCAACCTGTGGGCTGGCTTCCATACAAGAGTCACAAATGTGACCTATTGGAAGTTAAGACCTAACAGAGCCATGAGAGCAGCATATGGAAATAATGGAGGCGACATGAGAGTACATGGAGGAACCCCATGCTCACGACATGATGTTTTGTTAGTTGCCATCCAGTCCCGCCTGGCTTGGAGAGGCCCCAGGCACAACTGAAAGAAATGGCACTCGACACTGAACCACTCCCATGGTAAGTCATGCCTCAGACTTTTGTAATTCCTAGTTTCTATAGGTTGCATTTCAGAAGTCGATCACCCAGTGATCTACTTTCTCAGTCCAACCTCATCTGAAAACTCCATTGATACTTGTCCACTGTGGGTGACCCTGCTGTATTTTAAATACCCGTGGCTTCGCTTCTAGCAGCGTAACAAACAGACACACCGGTGATGGAGAAATGCGCCGGGATACTCCCACACGAAACAGCAGCCATTTGAGAGTGACTTCTCTTTGCAAGACAACTTTTTTGGGAGGGTAAAAAGCTACTGAAGGGTCTCCAAGCATGTAAGTGCAGCTTCATCAGACAAGGGTAGAGGGGCTTATGGAAGTTAATGTTTCAAGGTAATTAAAGTGTGCCAAATCTTCCCATATATTTCTATTCTCATTTCCAAAGTTCAATTCCTTCCCTGGCTTTTCACATAGGACACTTAGTGAACCTCAGTCATCAAGGCAACTCAGTTGGTGATTCAGTAATTGACAGACTCTGCACCCCCTCAGTTCTTGGTTCGAATGGCTTTGTGATGACAAACAAGATACTATTTTAGAGTGACCCCCAAATGTCATTGGATTTTCACCTGGGCATTGTGACATGAATGACATGTGAACTTGTTCCATCCTTTTCTTTGACGTGCCCAGCACAGGTGGAAGCAGGCACTCCATCTCCAAATCTTTGAATTTCTCATGTCCTTAATTATTTTTTAACAACAGCAATCTGTCCCATAGGCAGTGACTTAAACGAGTGCTTCACATTCAATGGCCATTTTCATGACCTGTTTCCCAAACCGGAGAAGAGTGTCAAGGCCTTCATCTGCATGGGCCCTTCCTATGGCCTTTTATAATTTTATATCCCTTTTTAAAAAGATTTTCCCCTCCCTCAGGTTTATGAACTTCAGGCCTTACAAAACTTGTTTCTTACTTCCCATGTGGACCACCTGATTTAATACTAAGGGGATCTTCACTGCATTTAGCCAAGTAAAATAGGTAACTAATCCCATATTGCATCTCTGTTCTGAAAGTCTATCACATAACCCCCTGTATAGAAGTTCTGCCAGACAGAAACACCAGAAGCATCCAGTTAATGTAGGCCACAGGGATATTCATTAGAAGGAAAATAGATTGAAAGCAAGCTGAAAGGAAGGCTGAGGGACCTGGCTCTGGAAACCTGGAGGTACATGGAAACTCACACAATATCCATAACCACATTCTGTTTGGGATGCTGCTTCTTCTTTTGTCTTCTTGTGGTTGGACTCTCCTCCCATTGTTAGTTTCTGTCATCTACCTTTGTGCCTTTCCCTCCATATTTAGAATGTCGTGTGCTAGTACTGTATCTGATTGGTTGAACCTCAGCTTATTGCTAGGGAGATGGAAAGAGAATATTCTCTTTAATCTTCCAAAGTGTAGTCTTTGCCTCTTGTCCCTTAAAACAGAAAGATGCTCAGGTACCAAGTAGCTCAAAATCATAAGCTATGGTTTACCATAAAAGTGTTCAGATATTTTTTCTTTTAAGTTTCCTGCCATTTTAAATTATACTTGGATAAATAGCAATGTTTTCATTTACTCCCTAGGATAGAGTCTCAGAAATAAAGCTTTGAAACGGAAAGATTTCTTTTAAAAATATAGGATGTATGATATATATGTGTGCATATTCAAATTGCTTTTTCAAAGATTTGATCCAATTTACTCTTATACCAGTCATGTTTGGATTTTATTGTGTCCTCATTCCTACTGATTTGTCTTGGGGCATTTCCTTTTCTGTCAACAGTCTATTGTTCTATCTTTTAGTGAAACTTATTTTCCCCAAATCTGTTGGTAATTCCTTTGCTTTCCCCCCTAAATCTTTAGAAGATGGGAAGAAAAGCACAATATCATTCTTGTGATATTCCTACCCCAAATGCATAACCTCCTTCTGATATGAGACAACATCAAATCCAGTCTTCAAAATATTGTCTAGCACTCTTCAGAAGTAGTAAGGTTCTACAAAGACAAAGAAGACACAGAAACTGTTCCAGATTAGAGAAGATAAAAGACCAAAAACATTTAAATGCACAAGGGGGTCCTGGAATGAATTCTGAAACAAGCAAACAAATATTTTAGTAGGAACACTGGTGACATTCGAATATGCTCTTTAGACTAATTAATAATATATCATATAAGATATGTCAATGTTGATTGTTTGCTTTTGATAGTTGTATGATGTTTTTATAAAATTAACATTAGAGGAAACTTCCTGAAAGCCCAAGCGCTTTTCTCTTCAATAATATGATCGTGGCTCTCTGTGAGTCTAACTATACTTCACAATAAAAAAATTAAGAAGTATGCTTCATTTGTGAGACATTTAGCTTGTATTTTATTTGTTAATATAAATAATAAATGTTTGTGAGGAAACCCTGGTCGTTTTCTCCCGTGACTTTCCAATCTGTCTGTATTGTTTTTTTGTTTTTTTTTGGGGGGGTGGGGCATCACTGCTCTCCGATGGTGGGAGTAAGAGGCCCAACCCCACTGCTGGAATTGAACCTCCGTCCCAGTGGGCCGCAGTCCCGCACACAACCACTACGCCACCGGGGCTCAGCCCCCAATCTGTCCTTATTATATCAAGGATAGCAAAGTTTTTAAAATCCATGTGACATGCTACATCTTCTTATGTAGGGAAGAGAAAACAAATGAGGTGGGCTCCCTTTCCAGTGGAACCTGTTCTCTGTCATCATCTCTGCATGGAACAGACTGTTCCTTTATGTGGCTCCTAATTTATTTTTGAGATTGGAGTCAAAGTCATGTGCTTACATCACTTGATATTTCAAAGAAAACATTTTGCCAGATGACTTCTTCTTTTTTTTAAATGTCACTTTATTGGGGGCTCATACAACTCTTATCATAATCCATCTAGCCAGCCATTGTATGTCAAGCACATTTGTACTTTTGTTGCCCTCATAGTCTCAAAACATTTGCCTGCTCATGGTATCAGCTCCTCATTTTTTCACTCCCTTCCTGTTTCCCCCTCCCTCTTGAACCCTTGATAATTTATAATTTATTATTATTTTGTCATATCATACACTGCTTGATGTCTGGTTGTATGTCCCCCTGGGAGGAGGTTAGAGGTAGATCTTTATAATAGACCCCCCCCCCCTATATACCCCATCTTCCTCCACTCTCCTCGTGTAACCACACTCACCACTGGTCCTGAGGGGTTCATCTGTCCTAGATTCCCTGTGTTTTCAGCTCCTATCTGTACCAGTGTACATCCTCTGCTCTAGCTGGAAAAGCCTACTTTTTTTTTTTAAAAGAAATGGTTCTATGACAACTAACAAAAGTCTCAATTTTTTTCAAAACTTGACTTGCTTTTTAAGTGAGCCAGGATGTCCTTCAGACATGGCACACGTGTGCCTGTTAACAATGACCCTGGGGCTTGCTGAGGTTCCCCTGTTGACCTTCACTATTGGCAAAGGCACTTGATAAGACTATTCACCACTTCTCGGACATTCATGCCCTCAGAGAGAATGCTGGACTTGCATGGCAGCAGAGTAATAGTAATGTTTATGCTGAAGTAGGGGGCCTACCCTACTCTGCATTCCATCTGCCCATCTTTTCCTCTGGATGCCAAATAGCTACACTATTTGTGCCCATCAATGTCACTAGCAGTGCCAATAGCAGCACTCTTTGTGCCCATCAGAATTCCTTGAAAAATAGATTCTCACATTTTCAGGCATCTCCTTTCTCCTTGAAGCTCAAACTAGGTCCATAAGGCTAAAGTAGGGAGCAGTATTCCAAATAGATACCATGATCTTCAAGTTGAAATTATGTATATAATATATAACTCCTCACTGCCATCAATGTGTGTATTTATACATATATGTATGCACACACATATACATATATGTACACACATTTGTCAATCTCATCCACCCTTCTGAAAATTTACTCTTGGCATGGAAGTAGATTTCTACAGTAATTTCTAGATTATTTTCCAAAGTAATTCTAAGATCCCCTCCTCACCTCCCATCTGTTTCTGTCTTAATGATTATTGTTTTTCTGATAATGATTAAAAGTCTTGAAGTCCATTTTCTTTTATATCACATGGTTTGGGTCTCTGGTCAGACAACTCTGTTAGTTACATTGGTAGCATCGAATGTCTTTTCTACTTTCTTGCATGTGCTTCCTGCCTGTGGTTACTGTGCCTGCGGTTACCGTGCTTACTGGACCATCCTGCCTCTGAGAACACACCTCTTGAGGATGCCTGTGTGGCAGTCATGTGCTTATGTTAATTTTATGATGGAAATGTAGGGGTGGAGTCTGGCCTGTTAATCTGGAGATAGTCATTGAGTAGCCGATGAGGCCTGGCATGGCTTTCACCTGAGACTCCTGGGAAATCTCTGAAGATGAGAAGCTATCTTCCCCAGTTGTTGGGAGTTAGTTTCAGAGATGATTAATCACAGGCATCAAAGAATGGCGGGGTCTGGGAGGCTGGAGTAACCGGTGGAGAGACCATGCGGCTTTGCCCTGATGGAGCCGGATCTCTGAGGCTGGGGCAGCCACATGGAGGCCGCTTCCAGCGATGAGTTGCTTCTGCCACCACGGGATGCTGTTGATGGACCATGAGCCCTGGAAACGAGGAGACACGGGGAGACCCCTGTTGGTGCCGGGACCCTGTACCCACTGACCTGTGACTTCGTGAGTCAGAAGGAGACTTTATGGACTGATTTCGGGCATATGGGTTAATATTGCATTTGTGACTTTGAGCTGGACTGGGTTGGGATGTTTTCTCAATGTCCTGTTCCTCTTGAATATAAACCCATTCCTTATATCCTTATGCGTGTCCTTGAATTTGTTCCTCTAGTCTACCCGGACTAACACAGCCTGCATATCCAAGGATACAATGATCAATATAAAACAGTTGGTCAGAATAGCACTTGGGGTCTATAGCTCTATAGATAGACGGTAACTTTTCCTGAACATGTGATACAAAGATCTCAGAAGATCTTAAAGGGCTTATAAAAACACATTCATTTGCCTCCAGTCAAACCTGTTGACTCAGAATTTATGAAGTATTTGCATGTCTGAACTGTCTTCATTCTATTCTTGTTCACACTTGAAACTGCTACTGGATATAGAATTTCAAATGGAAAATAATGACTGTTGAGTAGTTTAAGGAAATGTGTTATGAAAAGAATTTCCTGGGAGAGCTATTTCTTTCTAAATCTAGAATTAGGCTTGAAGAGTCAGCTAGAATGTCTGAATTAGAAACTATCAGTGTGGTTTCTAAAAAAAATATGACTGAACCATGCTGTACAGCAACTCTCTTTAACTTGAAAGCCCCCACAAACTCACAAACCAGAGTTCTGATCCTCCCTGGAGGGAGAGAGCCAGGGTCAGATACAGACTGGGAATTTGGAGAGGAGAAGCTCCCTTAGAGACACCTAAAAGAGTGGCAAATTCTCAGATGGTCAACAGAATGCCAGCAGGCAGCGCCTCTTTCAGCAGTTTGGTTGATGGGACCTGGAAAAGATAGAGGTGAGCCTCTTTGTCCATGCGTACTGGGTCCTGGGACTTAATCGACAGAGAATGGTGGCAGCAATGGAAAGAATAAACAGGACAACAAATGGAATCTTCGAAGAAAAAAAAGCAAAATTGACAAACTACTTGAAAATTTAACAAGTGAAAAGATGAAAATGCAGATATTTCAAATAAGAAATTAAATGGGGTGCATCACAACAGAACTGAATGAAATAGAAAAAAATCACACCAGTTTATTAAAGACTGCACCCCAATAAACTTGAAAATGTAGGAGAAAGGGACAATTATCTGGAAACACAATGCCTTCACAGAAACCCTTAATAGACCCATAACACAAAAGAAATAGCTCAAGTCTTAAAAAAAATTCTCAATAACAAAACATCTAGGACCAGATAATTTTACTGGAGAATTCGACCAAGCATTCAGACAAGAATTGAAACAAATTCTGTAAAATCTATTCTCAGAATATAGACAAGGATAGTGTATTACCAAACTATTTGTTGTTGTTGTTGTTGTTTTAATTGCAAACGATTTTTATGAATCAAATGTATCTCTGGTTCCCAAACCAGGCAAAAACATTATCAGGCTAGAAAATTATAGACCAGTATCTCTCATGAGCAAGATGAAAAAAATTTAAGCAAAATACTAGCCAATAGAATTCAATAAAACATTAAAAACTGATGGTCAATGGAATTTATACCAGGAATAGAGGGATAATTCAATATTTAAAAAAATAACTTTATCAATCATTTAAATAAAACAGCAGAAAACAATCACATGTTTTATCAATCAGTGCAGAAAAACTATTTAGCAATATCTAATATCAATGTTTTCATTAAAAGATTCAATAAAATTGTAATAGAAGAAACAGTCTCAACACAATACAGGTCATAAAATGCAAAACAACAGCCAGTATTTTGCTCGATGAAGAGAAACTGAAAGCATTTCCCCTCTGACCAAGAACCAGACAAGGATGCCCTTTGTCCACATTCTTATTGAATATAGTCCTGGAAATCTTGGTCAGACCTCTTAAATATCAAAAAGAAATCAAAAGTACCCAGATTGGCAAAGTAAATGTAAAATTATCTCGATTTTCCGATGATATGATTTCAATAAAGAAAAGTCTTAGATGTCATAAGAAAATTACTGTAACTGACTGAAAAAAACGGCAATGTGGTAGGCAATCGGTGAGCATAAATATCAGTCGGATTTCTCTATATTTAAGATGATGTCGGAAATGGCAAAATAGAGAGAGCAATACCATTTACAACAACTGCCCCAAAATACTTTTGAATATCTCTGACCAGGTAAACAAGAGGCTTGTGCAAAGAAAACTACCAAATGCTACTACAAGAAACCCAGATATATACAAACTGGCCAAAACTTTCATTTTCATGTAGAAAGCCTCATTTTTCTTAAGGCAATCTATAAATATAACCCATTTTACATTCAAATAGCAGCACTATCCTTCAAAGTAATTTGAAAACATTTTTTTTTAACATGTAGCAACTTTATATGGACAGGGAAACTCAGAGTAAACAAAGCACCACTAACAAATAAAAGATAGGTCTGTCACTATCTGGTTAAAAAAAAATCACAATAGTTAGAAGAGCTTGATATTGGTATAATGAGCTATTTGAAAGAGGAAAATCAAAACAATAAGGAGACACTGCCTCAGTCTGGCATTCATAGAAAGTTCAAAATAAAAACAAACAAACAACACCCAGAACACAGCAAGAGCTGGAAAGGATGTGAAGAGAATGAAACCCTCAGGTCCTGTTGGGATTCTAAAATAGTGCAACCTCTGTGAAAGTGCTACGGTGCTCCCTCAAACAGCTCAGGACACTAATACCATCTGGCTCAGCAATCTTTTTACTGGGTATGTGGGAAGACATCCAGCATGCAGGGAAGTGAGGGATACAGAGTCACCAATATGTGCTCACAGATTCTGGAGACCAGGGTCGATGGCACAGATCTGACTTTATTCCGGCTTTTGCAAGGCTGTATTAGCCAATCAAATGACTTCTTTTACCTTCTTCCTTAACATCCTTATAAGGTTATACAGGTTTGCAACATGAAAAGAAGATAGGCCCACACAGTGGGCTATGTAAATGAGGTGTTGCTGACTGAGTGATGTAAATGATGTGTGGCTGTCTGAGCCAGTCCATCCAACTGTGTCACAGGACTAATTCATCCAATCACATTATAGGACCAACTATCCAATTGCATTTCAGGATGCTAGCCGTACTGCGGGGGAAGCTAGAAGCATTCTGACAGGCTATGTTTCAGAGGTCAAAGCAGAAGCTTGTCAGGTGAGCTGGCCTGGAGTCTTATTTGCCTCCATACTAGAGTTTTTTCCAGGAGTCATGGAAATGCCAGATACCCAACAACTTTGACCTGACTCAAGACCAGAATATTACAGGAGACATGGAAGCTCGGGTTCCAATTGCCTAAAGGTACGGCTATCCAGTGGCTTTAAGGCTGCCCCTGGAGATGCACAACATCTTGTGTTTTCTACGCCTTTCCCCCAGATCCACAGGTCCTTCCAGGCATGCCCTCATATGGGTATATGATCTGAAGAAGATGTAAGAGCCAATGCATGAACAGACAAATGCATACCCATGCTCACCTTAGCATTGTACACAATAGCAAGGAGATGTACACAACCTAAACATTGGTCGTGGGGAAATGGATAGATAAAGCTGGTACATACACACAATGGAATACTATGCATTGCTAAAGCTTAATGATGAAATTATGAAGCACCTCAGGGCATGAAAGAATGTAGTGTAAATGCTGTTGAATAAAATTAGTCAAGCGCAAAGCAGTGACTAGTGTATCTCAGAGATCTCACTGCCATTGAGTTGATGCCAACTTATAGAGACCCTAGTGGAAGGATAGAACTATCTCTGTGGGCTTCCGAAACTGTCAATCTTCACAGGAGTAGAAAGACTTATCTTTCTCTCATGGAGTGTCTAGAGGTTTCAAACAGCCGACCTTGTGGCTAGCCGCACACGATCAGGACTGCAGATGTTGTATAAGACCACTGTGATAAATGAAAAGCCAAGGCAAAGGTATTCACACAAAAAAGACCCAAAGTGTAATGCTATGGGCAGTGAGGGGGGGAGGCTGGGTGGAGGTGGGGGCAGGGAAGGAGAGGAGAAGGAAGGCGAAGCAATAGATTGTGGGAGACAGGTGTGAACTTGGATGAAGGGGCAGATAATATTCTCCAAGAAGAAGAAAAGACACCAAAGGATGCGGGAAGGAAAAACCAATGAGAGGCTTGAAAAGTAGCTTAAGTTATTGAGTACAAAACTGATTACATGTCTGAAATGTAAAGCTTCACCTAGTGCACAATAAAAAAAATTAAAAGAAAAATACTGTATGAGACCACTACTGTAAAGAGGAAGAAAATCCAATAAAAATGGTTTTCATACAAAAAGAAGGAAACTTTGATGGTTACAGGGAGGTTAGCGGGAAGGAAAGGGAGGGAGAAAAGCAAAGAAACTTTAAAAAAGTTAAAAAGAGAGACACATGGATACACATGGCTAGAAATACATACAGATATACATCCAAAAGATACATAGGTGTAGGTTGTCGTTGTTTGGTGCCCTTGAGTTCATTCTGACTCATATGCTTCAGCAGCACCAGTATTCAGCTACACTGATTTTTTCTTTCTTCAGTGTCCCTTATTCAATGTCCAACTTCCACATGGATATGAGGTTATTGAATATACTGTGGATCGGGTCAGGTGCACCTTAGTTCTCAAAGTAATAGCTTCACTTTTCAACACTTTAAACAGGTCTTGGGCAGTATAATTATATATGTGTATATATAAATATATATATACTAAGATATATTAATAAATTAAGATAATAAAATAATGTAGAATGGGTGCCCCCCAAAAAACAACAACAAAAAACCCGGGAAAAAAGCTCCACTGGGCGGAGCTTGTGTAGTGTGCATTTTCCTGGTGGATGAGCATCAAGCAACTCACTTTGAGGGAATGCACCCAGGGGCACAGCCTGGGAGATGCTCTCTGGTCACAGTGAATTTTCACATAAAAGCGGTTTTGTCCAAACCTTATCTTTCGTGATGGCAGATTTAAAAGAAGTGTCCAGCTGTGAAATTTAGTTTCCTGCTCAGGAAAAATGCCACAGAAACTGTTGTGATTTTGAACACAGCTTACAAGGCCAGCGCTAAGGGAGCAACTCAAGTGTATGAGTGGTTTCTTCGTTTCAAACCAAGTGAAATGTAGCTAGATGACAAACTTGTTCTGGACAGCTGTCAACTTCCTGAATGTGTACAAATGTCGACTCAGTGCCTTTGGAGTTCCTTCCACCAGATCAGACTGTTAATTAAGCTTTCTTTTTAAAGGTTCTGAAAAGATTGTGTAATGGTTTGCAACAAAAGGTCTGATTTGTGGCAGACTTGGGACGTATTTTTCAATCATGGCAATGCATCTGCTCATGCAGTCATCTCAATGCACTGGGTTTTTTTTTTTAGGGAAAAAGAACAGCATCCCTTTCTTTCCCCATGCATCATACTCAAATGACCTCACTCTGTGGGACTTCTTTTGGTTTCCTTGAATGCAGAAGGATAAGAAAGATTTATTTTTGCTGTGTACTCTCTCCTATTTTTAATTCGACTAGTTCAAGATCTCCTCACAACCTCCCCCCCCCCCCATTTTTTGCTAAACCATTTGAGTGGACCAAACTCCTTATCCGCGTGAACTTTGACAGAGCTGATGTCTCCAAGAATCAATTGCAGGTTGTTTCTTCCTTTATTTCTCTCTTTCCCTTGTTCTCTTTGAACAGTAGATAACGGGATGGATGTGCTCCTCTGAGCTCTGCATTCAGACAGACATCTGATATCTGAACGTCAAGTATGGCTGGCCTCAAACGTGCACCACGATTTCTCTCTAATCCAGGTGAAGGTCAGAGAAGGTGGTTTGCTCCAACCTTCCCTTCCACTAAACATCAAAATCCCCCCAATTATACTCATTTGCATGAGCACAAGGTTGGCTATGTTCCGTCTGACTTGCAAAAAGACAGCAAAGCATTGGAAATCTACCCAAAATCAGTTTCTTGTGTATTTAAGGTGACAATAATTCTGGGTCCCTTTTGGGTCAGTTGCTTCTTTTTTTCCCCCTCCAATGGCAAATTCCCCCGTGATCAGGCTTCAAAACCCAAATACATTCCAATTTCCTCCTCAAGCTCTTCCTTTAATAAAGGCTTCAAGGTTAGGCCCTTGTAAGCTATTGAAACATGATCTCTTGGAAGATTTTGAGCTAAAAGAAGATTTAAAATATTCCAAAGAGGGACATCCCTTGTGCACCCCTTTGTATCTCCGTGGTAACTCTTGTGGCCATTCCCACACACACTCCGGCAGAGTCTCTCCGTGTAATTGGGCAGCACCTCTCCACAGGCTGCTGCACACATCTTGCCCAAGGGCTTTTCTACCACCAGTGCTTGACTTTGGTCCTCGAGCAACCCAGAAGTACACCTATGGAATCGACCCTGATCACTGGAGACAGACCCAGAAGATAAAAGTACATCACTTTTGACCCCTTGGTGGATAGTTCCGACAAGCATTTCCCAAGACTCCTTGGAGAGTCTGTTTGGCCTTTCTGGAACTGTACTGGCAAGCCTGAAATGAGGAAAGAGCGACTAATCAGTGCAAAGCGTCCAGAGCTCTTGTGGTCTCTGTAAGCTGCACTAAGTTCTCTTGGCTTGGAAACGGCCTCTTCAGAGAACCCAAAGCCTGTCCCTCAGGTCAGATGCTCCCCAAGCTGGAATCGGTAATGGCCATGCTAACAGAGACCTGCTTCTCAGTGACTCCAACCTCTTGTTAATAATCCTGATTCTGCATTGTAGATATAGACACACACAACATGTCACCAGATCAAAGCACAATGGCCTGAAAGTTATTATCAGGTGAACAAAGTTATTCCATAGGGTTGTGAGGTTCGGACACGGACCAAAGGTGCCGGGGAAGAGTGAGTGGACAGCCAAATCACAGCCCATTCACCAACCTGGCTCCCTCCCTGCCTTGGGACTCCACCTGACCAGGGGCAGAGGCAAGCTTTTCTTTGCACAAGAGTGCCATCTGCTTGCTGAGTGAGTCCCAAGTCTTCCATAAAGAGGGAGAGCTTTGAAAACATTTACAAAGACTGCTTTATAGGAGACCATTGGCCTGGATTCCATCCGAGGAAATGACTCGATGAAGACTTGCTTCATCCTACAAACCCAAGCAGTATTCAGACCTTGGGCAAGGGGTGGACAAAGGGGGAGAGGGAGGGAGAATGGCTGAGAAAGTGTAAGAGACGGGGAGAGTGGGCAGGGTGGCTGAACAAGCCTTGCTGATATACCAAGCTCTGAGAATGGTCTGATTCTCAGATCATTTCCAAGGTGCCCAATGGGATGACTTTTTTTAATGGATGTAAAAGTGCCTTAAGATTGTCACATGTACTAATGAACATTTTAATTTGTTTTCTCTCTATTGAGACTTTTAAATGGGGTTCTCTGGGCATTTCCTAAACATCCTAAAGTTATGTACAAAATTTAAAGAGTACGAATTTGTGTGTTTCATTCTTGGGGGAAAGCCCAGAACTTTAAGCAAATAATAAGAAGAGTAAATAATTTATGACCTAAGACAAGTTAAAAGCCAGAGTTTTACATAAGGACACTGATACCCTCCTTCTCAATCTCTGCATGGGATGATAATTTCTTTAGGTTAATTAATTCCAAATTAGCTCCAAGGAACTGGAGATTAAAGATGTTCCACATGTTCAACTTTTCCAAGATGTTATTCCATTCCCTTCCACTTACCCATCCCACGCCTCCCTGAAGTATAATCCTTTTACATTCCTGGGTTGTGCAATTCACCGCTACATCTCACAGGAACTCATGGAACTGGAAGGAAACGTCTCCCATGGCTGTGACTGCTGGTGAGTCCTAACTCCCAAGGCCAGGCAGAGGTGAGCCAAATGCAGAGTCCAGAGCCAGAGACTCGAAATGCCCATATGCCAAAACAGGTGTTCTCGCTTCCACCAAGATGGAGTCAGGAAACAGAAGGGTCGTTTTGAGAGAGATGTAGTTTTTGTCCTTTGGCAGACCCTAGGAGCCCTGCTGCTTACTGGCGACGCATCCCTCTGCTAATGGATAGGTCAGCATTTCAATACCACCAGCCACTCCTTGGGGAAAAGACTGGGGCTTCTATTCCTGCAAAGAGTTGGTTGTGGAAACATACAGGGACAGTTCTCCCCTAGAGGGCAGGGTCACTGTGAGTTAGCATTGACTTCATGTCGGTGAATTTGACTTGGAATTTAGGATGCCAGGGATACAAAGGATGGTGTCTGAAGTCATGCCCTCCAGTACAGTCTAAAGATGCCTCCATTTTCAGAGTTGACTCACACTCTCTACTAAAACCCAACCCAACCAGACTCACTGCCAGAGTCAATTTCAACTTGTCGCAAATCTATCGGACAGTGTAGAGAATAGACAGCCCCCTCTTTCTTCTATGGAGAGGCTGGTGGTTTCAAACTGCTAAACTTGCAGTTAGCTGTTCGAAATGTAACCCACTGTGCCATGGCAGCTCTTTCCTCTGCTGAAGTCCAGTCTTTATCCCACCCTAATTTGGTAGAGAATGCCCTGCAATATAGGATTATAACCATAGGTTTAAAGTCTAGAATTACAAAACATCACACAAGGAATTACTTTTAGCACTGCAGTCCAGTCACCTGTTCCATCTGCCCAGTGTACACTGTGTTTCTGGGACTTCCAGTGATACATTCATAGTGACAAGTGACCCTTGCAGATCTTGGGGACACTACTTCACATTAATATGGTTGACACTGTGTTTGCTCTCTGTTTACTGCATTGGTATTCAAAAGTTTTTCTTGTATTCTCCCCAAAAGTAATTTTGATAAAACTGCTTATTCCTTCAGACCTAAAATTTGATATGTTAAAATTTGTGTCAAGTTTAAGCAGTTGCAAAACTGCGTATTCTCACATACTGCACATACACCCATTAAACATTGTAGTGAAAATGTTAGAGTCTGAAATTTTGCCCATTCAGTTGCTTTAAATGTCCGAGAAAGAACCAAATTAAATAGAATCGAGGTGAACTTATCAATCAAATCAAAGCTTCTCACTGCCAGTAAAAATATGTTAGATTTCCTTTACCAAACACAACTCATCATGTTAACAACCCTGTGACTACATTCTTTGTTTTGAATTAAAACTCCTACACTCATAAATTTATAGGCATAAGTATGCTTGTACTGGGAGAAATGGAGCAAGAGAGTCTTACCTGGCTATGGCTTACAATAAAGGGTTTAATTCCCTTCATTAGTTCTTGTTATTCTTTTTGTTTTCCTCCCTACTGAACTTGCCTTCCGAAGCATGTCAAAGTTGTGCCCCTACTTGGTTCCCAGAAAGCATGATAATTTGGGGGTATTCACCATAGCAAGCCGAGTGTTGCTGAGAATGGTATTCATTTTCATCAAGTGGAAGATGGACCATGTGATAGAAGAAGGAATCTCTCCAAAGTAGATGAATTTGCAAGCTGATTAATGGATAAAACGATCTAATTGGGAGGGGCTGAGCCCCAGTGGTTGTGCGCGGGACTGGGCCTCCTACTCCCACCACCGGAGAGCAGTGATGCCCCCCGCCCCCCAAAAAAAATCTAATTGGGATAATTTTTGATTTATAGAAAAGTTGCAACAATAGTGTAGTTTCTGTATACCCTTTACTTAGCTTCCCCTGGTGTTAATAGTTTACATGACTATGATGCAGTTATTAAAACTATGAGATTTATACTCGTACAGACTTCACCAGTTTTCCTATTAATGCTTCTTTCCCAAGAGAATCTTTTAGTGCTTATCTCTTCACAGTGTCTTGCAATGTGTGATGCTTCCTGGTTGTGGCAGTCATGTGCTTATGTTAATTTTATAATTGAAATGTAGGGGTGGAGTCTGGCCTGTTAATCAGGAGAAAGCCATTGAGTAGCTGATGAGGCCTCTGTGTGGGCATGGCTTTCACCTGAGACTCCTGGGAAATCTCGCGGTATTTCCCTCGTGAAGATGAGAAGCTATCTTTCCCCAGTTATTGGGAGATAGTTTCAGAGACGATTAATCACAGACAAGACAAGCTGGCAGCGTTCGAGAAGCTGGAGGAGCTGGCGGAGAGACCACACAGCTTTGCTTTGATGGAGCCAGACCTCTGAAGCTGGGGCAGCTACATGGAGACCTCTGCCAGCGATGAGTTGCTTCTGCTGTTGATGGACCCTGAGCCCTGGAGGAGAGGTGCCCTGCCAGCACCAGGATTCTGCACCCACTGACCTGTGACTTCATGAGTCGGACGAAGACTTTGTAGACTGATTTCAGGCATATGGGTTAATACCGAACTTATGACTTTGAACTGGGCTGGGCTGGGATGCTTTCTCCATGTCCCATTCCTTCTGTACATAAACCTTTTCCTTAAACCTATATGCGTGTCTCTGAAATTTGTTCCTCTGGTCTACCCGGACTGACACACTGGTCTTCTCTTGTTGCTCATGACCTTGATGATACTTTTGAAGGGTAATAGGAAGGTTTTTGTAGAATAGCTGTCAATTTTGATTCATTTGATCATTTCTCAAGTTTACATTGAAGAGATATACTTTGGGGGAAGGACACATGAGTGATATACTCTCATTCTATTTTATCAGAGGTACATGAAGGCAACATGACTTATTACTGGGGATGTTACATTAGATCACTTAGTTTAAGTGATTCTCCAATATGGATTTTTCGTTTTACTTTTTCAATTTTCTGTGGTATGAGAATTACTAATCTGGTACACATGCAAGTGAAGAATTTAAGTTTTCCTCATAGAGAAATATGAGAAGATGTGGAGCTTTGTTTAAAAAACAATATTTGGGGAAGATTCTGTGAGTTTATTCAACTATCCCATGTCCCACAACTTTAGCATCTACCACTTCACTTTCACAGCAAGAATGATTGTTGCGGTGGTCCAATGGCAGTTTTCTATAACTCTGAGTCCCTCCACATGGATTATTTTAAATTCTTCCATAAGAAAGATCTATCCCTTAAATAATCCATTTTAGTGGGCAATTGAGCACCCCCTTACAGGGGAGTCACGGGGAGGAGATGGGCCCATCAAGGCACAGTGAGGTAGTGAGGAAGCATAAAACTTTCCTCTAGTTCCTGAAGGCTTTCTCCCCGCAACTATCATGGTCCCAACTCTACCTTGCAAATCCAGCTAGACTGGAGGAGGTACACTGGCAGAGATGGGAACTGGAAATACAGGGAACCCAGGGTGGATGGACTCCTTGGGGCCAGTGGTGAGAGTGAAGTTACCAGATGAGTGGAGGGAAGGTGGGGTAGAGAGAGGGAGGCAACTGCGGGGATCTACAGATTGCCTCCTATCTGGAGGATGGATATCAGGAGGGGTGGACAGGGGAAGATGGCGGGCAGTGTAAGATATGACAAAACAATAGTAATTTATAAAGTAATGAGGACTGGGGTGGAGGGGGAGGGGAGAAAAGGATGGAGGGGGAAGGATGAGAAGCTGTTATCAGGGGCCCACGTGGAAAAGCGGCTATTTGGAGAATGTTAAAGAAAGCACGCGTGTGAAGGTGCTTGGCACAGTATTGTGAAAAGTGAGGTACCAGTCCCCAATAAAATGATTAAATAAAAAGTGAAAGTTTAACAAATGCAATAGATCCATTTTTGTATCATTATAAGTTCATGGATATTTTATTAGGATGATTGACTATCACTGATATTATTCTGTTGTTCCATTTCTTTCAGCATTGGCAGTTGAGGACTTATACAGATTGACTGCTGTGCCCCTTTGACATGCTGTTGTCTTCCTTCCTTCCTTCCTTCCTTCCTTCCTTCCTTCCTTCCTTCCTTCTTCACCTCCTTCTGTCCACCACATTCTTATTTTATGGCATTACAAGAATTTACAGGCTCACTTTGTATGCATTTTTCCTGTCTCACTTCTAAAAGCAGCTGTTTATTCAGGAAATCCTGTTGTTGTTGGTTTTTAAGGAAAAATGGCATTAAAATCCAAGATCTTGGTGCTAGGTAAGCAAACCTGTTTTAAGGAAGAGTGTGTGTCGAAAGGAAATATCTGGAAAAGCTGTCTTTAAGGACCCCTTGTAACACCAGATGAAGTGCCCTGCAGCTGGCTGGAAGGCTAGAGTCTGCAGACACAGATGAGACTTCAAGAGAGAAGAGCAGGCTGGTGGGAGTCCTGTTGCTGGAGTAGGTTATAGAGGAGTTGCTAAGCACCAGGTCAAACCCAGTAGCCACTTTTTGGGAGGACAATCAAGTAACCTCCTCCCAGAAATATTGATCATCCTTTCTCAGTGCCTTCATATCCGTTCTGAATCATAGAGACCCTACGAACCACAGCGGGAAGCACTGCCCAGTCCTGCGCCATCCTCAAAACGCTTCTCCTTCAACTCATGGCTGCAGCCATGGTGCAAACTCATCTTCTTGGGGTTCTTCCTCTTTTGAGCTGCCCCTATACTTTACCAAGCATGGTGAACTTTTCCAGGGACTGACCCAAACCAAACCAAACCAAAAACCCTCTGAATTTGCTGCCACTGAGGCACTGTTGACTACTAGTGACCCCTGTAGGTTTCCAGGACTGTAACTTTTTTTGGGGGGGGGGCATCACTGCCCTCTGGTGGGAGTTGGAGGCCCAGTCTTGCTCCTGGAGAGCTGCTGCTAGATTTGACCAGCCAAGCCCGTGGGCTGCAGTCCCGCACTCAGCCACTATGCCACGGGGGCTCAACCCCGACTGTCACTTTTTGATTTTGTTTTTTGGGGGGCATCACTGCCCTTGCTGCTGGATTTGAACCTCCAACCCAGTGGGCCGCAGTCCCACACACAACCACGACGCCACGGGGGCTCAGGCCCGACTGTCACTTGTTTATGGGAGTAGAAGGGCCTGTCTTGCTACTGAGGAGCTGCTGGCATTTCCAAGCTGCCACCATGAGGATCACAGCCCAACATGAGCACTGCCTCACTGCGGCTCCTGCAACATGCTCCAGCATGTCCAACAGACATGGGATAAGTCTCACTGCCCTTGCCTCTCAGGAGCATGCTAGCTGTACTTCTTCTAAGACAGATTTGCTTGTTCTTTTGGCGATTCCAAAGATTTACAGCCTCAGAAATTCTAAGGAGCTCTTCTGCTCTGCTTGACCGGGTCACTATGTGTAAGACTAGACTCAAAGGCACTTGGTTTGTATCATACAATTCTGCTCTGTCCTATGGAGGAACTAGGAGGCAGAATCAACCCCATGCCACACAACCACAAACTGCCTTTGTCCCTCTGATCTGCAAAGTCCTGTGTGTTGAGCATGAGGGGTTTATACAGCTTAAAAACACCAACGCCATGCCGTCTAAATACCTGAGAAATAAACTCGATAAATGAGAAAAGTGTATTTATTTATAACATCCTTGTGTCAGGCTTCATTAGAAATACCTGAAATGGCAGATCAGTGTTGGGAAGGGGATATGATGTATGCCCATTAAATGTATGAATGAAATGTATGTCTGTGCACATCGCACTCCTTCAAGTTAATCAAGACTAAATCTGTTTGTAATTAAGTGGCTTTTCACTTCTTGAATGCCTTCTTGGAACCCTTTGTTTTCTGCTGTCACGGCCTTGGGTCGAGATCAGTATTAAACTCTTCTTTACACTTTGCCCGACTCCCGTTCTGCTCCCCTTGACGTTGCACGAACAATTTTCCGCTTCGCTGCTCTGGCCCGGGAAACGAGCTGCACTAGTCCCGTGTCTCACAGCAGAGCGGAGGAACACCGCTGTCGCTTCGCTTTCTAAAAATCGCCCTGCTTTTTCTTGGCCACTGTCTGCCTCGTCATTGTCACTCAGGCTTTGGGGATACTTAGAAGAAGATTAAAGCAACATCCACCCCATCAGCTGATGATGGTCCTGCTGCCTTACAATGCCTCTTTCAGACACCGACTACATATTATATCTATATCTACACATATTATAGACACAATACATAATTATATATACATTATATATAATGTAGCTAAATATGATATGTGTTATGTGGTTTATCTATGCACATGGGTGTATGCATAAATATGTATATATGTATATGTAATCAGTGCTACCTTGTGGGCTGTGTCTGAGACCTGTGTCAGAGGCTTGCAGGGCACACCCAGGCCATAACTGAAGGAGGGTTTGCCAGGGCTTGCATTTACCCCAAATTACTGTGGGTTCCTGGGAATTTTGTGTCTGAAAGTGGGTGCTGTTGCCATTTCCTTTCTTATGTATGACAGACTAGCACTTTCACATAGGTTTTCTAGGCTGTCATCTTTTTGGAGCAGAATGGTCAGGTCTTCTCACCCAAGACTGCTAGTTGGGTTTGACACCTTTAGCTAGCTATGGAAAATAGCAAAGAAAAAATATTCTGAACTACAGTTGGATCAAGTTGTTCAAGATGTGCCTGTCCTTGACTTATGCCCCCAAATTTACACATGTGTTCAGGCACCTGCTCATTAGCTCAACCATTTTGAATACCAGGAAATGTTTCTAATGCTTTGCCATCTCTAAACCCTCCATAAGAACAATCACATTTTTCAAATCTGATGAGAAAACCCTTGATATCCAAAGTCATTATGAATTCAGCAACTGAAATCAATTTGTTATTTTCTCAGCAAAGCATACATACTTTGGGAATATAGCAATTTATCTTTAAGTGATACATAAAATTTATATATTTAGTCTACAACAATTCTTGGTTAGCATATAGGTTTTGGAATTCCTGCTAATAAGCTTGGGGCCAGGTCAGCTCCTGAGAGCCAAACCACTATAGTTGATTTATGTGACTGATCTTATCTGGGGTTCATACTTAATTAATAGCTGGTAAACACAGCAAGATTAAGCCTTAAGAACAGAAGCCTACCCCTTAAGGCTTATTAATAAGAACAACACAAATGACATGCACTTTTTTTCACTGCATTATCAGGAATCTTTAGAGGAAGCGTCAGTCTTCTGGAGTCACATAAGTTAGAGTAGGAGTTTGAGCTGAGGAAATTAAATTGTGCTTGATCGTGATAATAATTCTAATGACCATTTGAAGAACAAAGATTGTTCTCAAGCAATAATATTAAAATTTGGCATCAAAATAACCTGATGATTTGAGGATAATTAAATTAATCAAACCTACAATAACAATTCAGCAAAATGCATTGAAAACTTCAGGCATGTTGTTATATTTTGAGCCAATAACTCTATCTTTTTGGAGATGGATTTCAGCATTTTTAATGTTGATAAAAATATGAAACAACCGTTCCAACAACAGAGGCAATCTTAAGCTGACTATGATCTATCCATTAGCTAAATGGAAAATTAAGCATATATTAAACTGTATGTCTATAAAGCTTTCACTAGGTAATAGACATATATACATATCATTTAAGAAAAAAGTGTACTAAACTGGACATATAAAATAATGACTGCATAAATTTCCAAAATTAATATGAATATCTTTTATAATGAAAACCCAATATATTTATTTCCAAATTGTGTACCCCCCAACCCACTGCCTTGTAGTTGGTTCTGAGGCATAGTAGACCCACAAAGGATTTCTGCAGCTGTACAGCTTTACAGAAGCAGGTAGCCTCATCTTGATTCCGGAGCGCAGCTGGCAGGTTTGAACCACTGGCTTTTTACTTAGCAATCTGACACTTACCTCACAGAGCCACGTGAGGAGAAATCACGTGTAAGTAATTTAAATGCTCTCGTTCCAGACTCTGTGATGGGATATCTGAGCCAAAGTCTCAGATTCTAAAGGATCTGGTTTGAATTTGGAGGTAAGTAAACCCCCTTTTATGTGGCCTCTGCACCGAACCGGATCACTCATGCTCGCGGGTCTGCTTGCCTGTGGTTTGGTGGCTTTATGAGTCTTTTGTCACTCAGGTTTATGTTTAGCTTGAGGGGTGTTCGCTGCATCCGAGAATTTCCAGGCTGGGAGAAGCTTCAACAGAAATAGAAACAGAAAGCAATCCAGAAACAGAAAGACTATTAACGAGCTTGCGACAGATCCAACAGAGTGAGGCCAGTAAGGAACAGAACTTAGTGTGCGGTCATGCGCCAGAGACATTCAGGTGTGGAAACCATTAGTAAGGTGACCAGATGTCCTGCTTTTTAACAATTTAACAACGTCCCGTGGCATTTGAATATATTACAATACTATTTTTGCATTCTATGAAAGTTTTTGTTGCTCCATATAGGCCAAATTTTTAATCAAGAACCGAACCGCCCTCCGAGTAAATGGTGTAATGCTTTATTTTTTTTTGTTAGTTTTGGTTTTGGGGGCATCATCGCCCTCTGGTGGTGGGAGTAGGAGGCCCAACCTTTGCTCCTGTGAAGCCGCTGCTGGAATTGAACCTCCAACCCAGTGGGCCGCAGTCCCGCACACAACCACTATGCCACCAGGGCTCAGCCCGGTGTACTGCTTTAAATTTGGATTAACAACTCCCTTGGCGTCTCATGGAAAGGTTGACGGTACGTCTGAGTCAGTCTACCCCAAGGGCGGCTGAAGAGAGGCCTGGAGATCTGCTTCCTAAAGATCCCAGGCCCCCAAACCTAACATGGACACAGTTATGTTCTGAAACTCATGGGGGTTGACATGTGCTGGAATCAGCAGGGTGGCAACCAGCCATAACTATAATTATAATAATATTATTATAATTGCACGGAGCAGATGTCTGTTTCCATGTAGCACTCACCCAACGATCACAGTTTTACCCACTTTGGGTATTGCTAGGAATATCCTTCTTGCTTAAAATGATGTTAAATTTAGGAGGCAATGATTATACCCTCTGTGGGTTTCCCCAAGTCAGAGGGACCCTTTCTCAGTATACTGTTGGTGTTTCTTCTAAATTCTGTCTATCTTCCATTTTCTATGTTCTTGGGATGTGGCTTTCAGAACAATCACAATAACTCTCACCCCTCTATGCCACCGATTATGCTATACTTTTATTTTTTACAACCCTCAACGTTTATTATAAACTCTAATTAAAAGTGAGAAAACTAGTATCCCGAAGTTATGAATTAATTTTTGCAAATATAAGAGGGCCTATATCTTTAAAGAGTCTGTGGAAAAGTGGAATAGAAATATAGTGAAATTGTTCTATGAATATTTTAGAGTCCCTTGGTAGTAGAGGGACTAGTTTGTACTGGGAACCTTTCTAAACGATGCGTGAAGATGTTAGATTAGGAGTTTCTGCAAATGGCTCCGGCCTTCACGATGAGTTGTGAAGTTGTAAAGTTGAGTTCACCCATCAAGTGCCTCGGGAGAGAGTCCATGAGAAACTCTGTGGGGGTTGCACTTTGCACGTACGGGCCCGCCATGAGTTGCCATTAGCAAGGGCGCAACCAACAACATAGATAAAGTCCCAGCCTCCGTGAAGTTCATCGTTCCACTGTAGACGCTAGCCGAACCGCGCTGCCCACTGATTCTGTAGCTAAGGTTTAATGGAAGCACAGTCACACTTATCATTTATATTTCACTGCCTGCTTTCCCCACCATAATCGTTGACCCTGTAGTTGCAACAGAGTTCAGAAACCTGTGGTGTACAAAGCTGAGCACATTTAATCCCTGGTCATTTATAGAAAAAAAATGTTCTGTTTTTTTCGAGGGTTGTTGGGGAGGGGCTGTTAGATATGTTGGGGAGGGAATAAGGAGTAAACGGGTGTCAGGCAGTGTCGTACACACTGAGGAGCCATCATGGAGGGTCAGGAAATAAGAGGGTCCTGAGGATCTCTAAAAATAATTGGGTGAAATTCAATCATTTCAAAGGGTAGCATTGGTTCAAGAACGAGTGATACTGAAGGGAGAAGTCCAAGCCTCATTGAAGGCATCAGGGAGACAAGACTGCAGGAGTTGAGAGTACCAATGAAAATGTTTCACCAAAATGAAGCGCCGGCATCGTTGCACAGAGCTCAGACATCACATGACTGTGAGACTGCTCAGTGTTCATTCTGTGTGTGACGGAGCAGGTAGAAACAGTGGGGGTTGCCCTGAGCTGTACCCCACTTGATGGCCATGGGGTTGGTTCGAGTGTAGGTGCCACGGTTTGCACTTCACCGCTGGTTTACAGGTTGGAAGGTCACACCACCCAGGAATGCTGTGAAAAAAACCCCTGGCAATCTGCTTGCATAAAGATGACAGCCAAGAAAACCCTACGAAGGTCTACGCTCTCTAAAACACAAGTAACCTTCTGGAGTTGGAATCTGTTGGGTGGCAATTTTTAGAGGGGTGTGCATTATGTAGTACAGGGTCAAGGGAAAGCCACTCCAATACGGTGACCTAGGTGTAGAGAAACTGCCCTGGGAGGGCATTTAGAGATATCCTGGCTCAACCCAGCCCGGGGAAGCTACAAAAGTCCAGAAGCCCTGAAGTAGACATCCCTGTTTGAGGAGCAACAGGCTCAAATAGTTGCAGATGAGGACTTGAGTGGGGGTGAGTCCTGGTAAATGAAGCCAGAGAAGGGGAGAAGGGCAGCACCCAAGTACGTGTACACACACCCCTTGAGGGCGGGATTTGGAGTGGAGGAGGGAGAGAGGAGGTCTGAGTC